>NW_025567985.1:0-25111 GCF_020424385.1 Procambarus clarkii
TGTATTATGAGCTGGGTGTATTATGAGTATATATGAGCCTGGGTGTATTATGAGCCTGGGTGTATTATGAGCCTGGGTGTATTATGAGCCTGGGTGTATTATGAGCCTGGGTGTATTATGAGCCTGGGTGTATTATGAGCCTGTATTGTATTATTATGCCTGGGTGTATTATGAGCCTGGGTGTATTATGAGCCTGTATTATGAGTGTATTATGAGCCTGGGTGTATTATGAGCCTGGGTGTATTATGAGCCTGGGTGTATTATGAGCCTGGGTGTATTATGAGCCTGGGTGTATTATGAGCTGGGTGTATTATGAGCCTGGGTATTATGAGCCTGGGTGTATTATGAGCCTGGGTGTATTATGAGCCTGGGTGTATTATGAGCCTGGGTGTATTATGAGCCTGGGTGTATTATGAGCCTGGGTGTATTATGAGCCTGGGTGTATTATGAGCCTGGGTGTATTATGAGCCTGGTGTATTATGAGCCTGGGTGTATTATGAGCCTGTTGTATTATGAGCCTTGGTGTATTATGAGCCTGGGTGTATTATGAGCCTGGGTGTATTATGAGCCTGAGCCTGAGGTGTATTATGAGCCTGGGTGTATTATGAGCCTGGGTGTATTATGAGCCTGGGTGTATTATGAGCCTGGGTGTATTATGAGCCTGGGTGTATTTATGTATTATGCCTGGGTGTATTATGAGCCTGGGTGTATTATGAGCCTGGGTGTATTATGAGCCTGGGTGTATTATGAGCCTGGGTGTATTATGAGCCTGGGTGTATTATGAGCCTGGGTGTATTATGAGCCTGGGTGTATTATGAGCCTGGGTGTATTATGAGCCTGGGTGTATTATGAGCCTGGGTGTATTATGAGCCTGGGTGTATTATGAGCCTGGGTGTATTATGAGCCTGGGTGTATTATGAGCCTGGGTGTATTATGAGCCTGGGTGTATTATGAGCCTGGGTGTATTATGAGCCTGGGTGTATTATGAGCCTGGGTGGGTGTATTATGAGCCTGGGTGTATTATGAGCCTGGGTGTATTATGAGCCTGGGTGTATTATGAGCGTATTATGAGGTGTATTATGAGTGTATTATGAGCCTGGGTGTATTATGAGCCTGGGTGTATTATGAGCCTGGTGTATTATGAGCCTGGGTGTATTATGAGCCTGGGTGTATTATGAGCCTGGGTGTATTATGAGCCTGGGTGTATTATGAGCCTGAGGTGTATTATGAGCCTGGGTGTATTATGAGCCTATGGTGTATTATGAGCCTGGGTGTATTATGAGCCTGGGTGTATTATGAGCCTGGGTGTATTATGAGCCTGGGTGTATTATGAGCCTGGGTGTATTATGAGCCTGGGTGTATTATGAGCCTGGGTGTATTATGAGCCTGGGTGTATTATGAGCCTGGGTGTATTATGAGCCTATGAGGTGTATTATGAGCCTGGGTGTATTATGAGCCTGGGTGTATTATGAGCCTGGGTGTATTATGAGCCTGGGTGTATTATGAGCCTGGGTGTATTATGAGCCTGGGTGTATTATGAGCCTGGGTGTATTATGAGCCTGGGTGTATTATGAGCCTGGTGTATTATGAGCCTGGGTGTATTATGAGCCTGGGTGTATTATGAGCCTGGGTGTATTATGAGCCTGGGTGTATTATGAGCCTGTGTATTATGAGCCTGGGTGTATTATGAGCCTGGGTGTATTATGAGCCTGGGTGTATTATGAGCCTGAGGGTGTATTATGAGCCTGGGTGTATTATGAGCCTGGGTGTATTATGAGCCTGGGTGTATTATGAGCCTGGGTGTATTATGAGCCTGGGTGTATGTATTATGAGCCTGGGTGTATTATGAGCCTGGGTGTATTATGAGCCTGGGTGTATTATGAGCCTGGGTGTATTATGAGCCTGGGTGTATTATGAGCCTGGGTGTATTATGAGCCTGGGTGTATTATGAGCCTGGGTGTATTATGAGCCTGGGTGTATTATGAGCCTGGGTGTATTATGAGCCTGGGTGTATTATGAGCCTGGGTGTATTATGAGCCTGGGTGTATTATGAGCCTGGGTGTATTATGAGCCTGAGCCTGGTGTATTATGAGCCTGGGTGTATTATGAGCCTGGGTGTATTATGAGCCTGGTATTATGATTATGAGCCTGGGTGTATTATGAGCCTGGGTGTATTATGAGCCGGGGTGTATTATGAGCCTGGGTGTATTATGAGCCTGGGTGTATTATGAGCCTGGGTGTATTATGAGCCTGAGCCTGGTGTATTATGAGCCTGGGTGTATTATAAGCCTGTTGTATTATGAGCCTGGGTGTATTATGAGCTTGTGTATTATGAGCCTGGGTGTATTATGAGCCTGGGTGTATTATGAGCCTGGGTGTATTATGAGCCTGGGTGTATTATGAGCCTGGGTGTATTATGAGCCTGGGTGTATTATGAGCCTGGGTGTATTATGAGCCTGTTGTATTATGAGCCTGGGTGTATTATGAGCCTGGGTGTATTATGAGCCTGGGTGTATTATGAGCCTGGGTGTATTATGAGCCTGTTGTATTATGAGCCTGGGTGTATTATGAGCCTGTTGTATTATGAGCCTGGGTGTATTATGAGCCTGTTGTATTATGAGCCTGGGTGTATTATGAGCCTGGGTGTATTATGAGCCTGGGTGTATTATGAGCCTGTTGTATTATGAGCCTGTTGTATTATGAGCCTGGGTGTATTATGAGCCAGTTGTATTATGAGCCTGGGTATATTATGAGCCTGGGTGTATTATGAGCCTGGGTGTATTATGAGCCTGGGTGTATTATGAGCCTGGGTGTATTATGAGCCTGTGTATTATGAGCCTGGGTGTATTATGAGCTTGTTGTATTAAGAGCCTGGGTGTATTATGAGCCTGTTGTATTATGAGCCTATGGTGTATTATGAGCCTGGGTGTATTATGAGCCTGGGTGTATTATGAGCCTGGGTGTATTATGAGCCTGGGTGTATTATGAGCCTGGGTGTATTATGAGCCTGGGTGTATTATGAGCCTGGGTGTATTATGAGCCTGGGTGTATTATGAGCCTGGTGTATTATGAGCCTGGGTATATTATGAGCCTGGGTGTATTATGAGCCTGGGTGTATTATGAGCCTGGGTGTATTATGAGCCTGGGTGTATTATGAGCCTGGGTGTATTATGAGCCTGGTGTATTATGAGCCTGGGTGTATTATGAGCCTGTTGTATTATGAGCCTGGTGTATTATGAGCCTGGGGTATTATGTATTATGAGCCTGGGTGTATTATGAGCCTGGGTGTATTATGAGCCTGGGTGTATTATGAGCCTGGGTGTATTATGAGCCTGGGTGTATTATGAGCCTGGGTGTATTATGAGCCTGGGTGAGCCTGGGTGTATTATGAGCCTGGGTGTATTATGAGCCTGGGTGTATTATGAGCCTGGGTGTATTATGAGCCTGGGTGTATTATGAGCCTGGGTGTATTATGAGCCTGGGTGTATTATGAGCCTGGGTGTATTATGAGCCTGGGTGTATTATGAGCCTGGGTGTATTATGAGCCTGGGTGTATTATGAGCCTGGGTGTATTATGAGCCTGGGTGTATTATGAGCCTGGGTGTATTATGAGCCTGGGTGTATTATGAGCCTGGGTGTATTATGAGCCTGGGTGTATTATGAGCCTGGGTGTATTATGAGCCTGGGTGTATTATGAGCCTGGTGTATTATGTATTATGAGCCTGGGTGTATTATGAGCCTGGTGTATTATATGTATTATGAGCCTGGTGTATTATGAGCCTGGGTGTATTATGAGCCTGGGTGTATTATGAGCCTGGGTGTATTATGAGCCTGGGTGTATTATGAGCCTGGGTGTATTATGAGCCTGGGTGTATTATGAGCCTGGGTGTATTATGAGCCTGGGTGTATTATGAGCCTGGGTGTATTATGAGCCTGGGTGTATTATGAGCCTGGGTGTATTATGAGCCTGGGTGTATTATGAGCCTGGGTGTATTATGAGCCTGGGTGTATTATGAGCCTGGGTGTATTATGAGCCTGGGTGTATTATGAGCCTGGGTGTATTATGAGCCTGGGTGTATTATGAGCCTGGGTGTATTATGAGCCTGGGTGTATTATGAGCCTGGGTGTATTATGAGCCTGAGGTGTATTATGAGCCTGGGTGTATTATGAGCCTGGGTGTATTATGAGCCTGGTGTATTATGAGCCTGGGTGTATTATGGTGTATTATGAGCCTGGGTGTATTATGAGCCTGGGTGTATTATGAGCCTGGGTGTATTATGAGCCTGTTGTATTATGAGCCTGGGTTTATTATGAGCCTGTTGTATTATGAGCCTGGGTGTATTATGAGCCTGTTGTATTATGAGCCTGGGTGTATAATGAACCTGGGTGTATTATGAGCCTGGGTGTATTATGAGCCTGTGAGTATTATGAGCCTGTTGTATTATGAGCCTGGGTGTATTATGAGCCTGGGTGTATTATGAGCCTGGGTGTATTATGAGCCTGGGTGTATTATGAGCCTGGGTGTATTATGAGCCTGGGTGTATTATGAGCCTGGGTGTATTATGAGCCTGGGTGTATTATGAGCCTGGGTGTATTATGAGCCTGGGTGTATTATGAGCCTGGGTGTATTATGAGCCTGGGTGTATTATGAGCCTGGGTGTATTATGAGCCTGGGTGTATTATGAGCCTGGGTGTATTATGAGCCTGTGAGTATTATGAGCCTGGTGTATTATGAGCCTGGGTGTATTATGAGCCTGGGTGTATTATGAGCCTGTTGTATTATGAGCCTGGGTGTATTATGAGCCTGGGTGTATTATGAGCCTGGGAGTATTATGAGAATGGGTGTATTATGAGCCTGGGGTGTATTATGAGACTTTTGTTTTATGAGCCTGGGTGTATTATGAGCCTGGGTGTATTATGAGCCTGGGTGTATTATGAGCCTGGGTGTATTATGAGCCTGGGTGTATTAGGAGCCTGGTTGTATTATGAGCCTGGGTGTATTATGAGCCTGGGTGGTGTATTATGAGCCTGGGTGTATTATGAGCCTGGGTGTATTATGAGCCTGGGTGTATTATGAGCCTGGGTGTATTATGAGCCTGGGTGTATTATGAGCCTGGGTGTATTATGAGCCTGGGTGTATTATGAGCCTGGGTGTATTATGAGCCTGGGTGTATTATGAGCCTGGGTGTATTATGAGCCTGTATTATGAGGTGTATTATGAGCCTGGGTGTATTATGAGCCTGGGTGTATTATGAGCCTGGGTGTATTATGAGCCTGGGTGTATTATGAGCCTGGGTGTATTATGAGCCTGGGTGTATTATGAGCCTGTTGTATTATGAGCCTGGGTGTATTATGAGCCTGGGTGTATTATGAGCCTGGGTGTTATATGAGCCTGTGGGTATTATGAGCCTGGGTGTATTATGAGCCTGGTATTATGATGTATGATGAGCCTGGGTGTATTATGAGCCTGGGTGTATTATGAGCCTGTATTATGAGTGTATTATGAGCCTGGGTGTATTATGAGCCTGGGTGTATTATGAGCCTGTGTGTATTATGAGCCTGGTGTATTATGAGCCTGGGTGTATTATGAGCCTGGGTGTATTATGAGCCTGGGTGTATTATGAGCCTGGGTGTATTATGAGCCTGGGTGTATTATGAGCCTGGGTGTATTATGAGCCTGGGTGTATTATGAGCCTGGGTGTATTATGAGCCTGGGTGTATTATGAGCCTGGGTGTATTATGAGCCTGGGTGTATTATGAGCCTGGGTGTATTATGAGCCTGGGTGTATTATGAGCCTGGGTGTATTATGAGCCTGGGTGTATTATGAGCCTGGTGTATTATGAGCCTGTTGTATGTATTATGAGCCTGGGTGTATTATGAGCCTGGGTGTGCCTGGTGTATTATGAGCCTGGGTGTATTATGAGCCTGGGTGTATTATGAGCCTGGGTTTATTATGAGCCTGTTGTATTATGAGCCTGGGTGTATTATGAGCCTGGGTGTATTATGAGCCTGGGTGTATTATGAGCCTGGGTGTATTATGAGCCTGTTGTATTATGAGCCTGGGTGTATTATGAGCCTGGGTGTATTATGAGCCTATTGTATTATGAGCCTGGGTGTATTATGAGCCTGGGT
The DNA here is from genome assembly GCF_020424385.1 of Procambarus clarkii. Classification (NCBI taxonomy): domain Eukaryota; kingdom Metazoa; phylum Arthropoda; class Malacostraca; order Decapoda; family Cambaridae; genus Procambarus; species Procambarus clarkii. The sequence continues at coordinate 6,134 of NW_025567985.1, forward strand.
GTATTATGAGCCTGGGTGTATTATGAGCCTGGGTGTATTATGAGCCTGGGTGTATTATGAGCCTGGGTGTATTATGAGCCTGGGTGTATTATGAGCCTGGGTGTATTATGAGCCTGGGTGTATTATGAGCCTGGGTGTATTATGAGCCTGGGTGTATTATGAGCCTGTTGTATTATGAGCCTGGGTGTATTATGAGCTTGTTGTATTATGAGCCTGGGTGTATTATGAGCCTGTTGTATTATGAGCCTGGGTGTATTATGAGCCTGGTTGTATTATGAGCCTTGTATTATGAGCCTGGGTGTATTATGAGCCTGGGTGTATTATGAGCCAGGGTGTATTATGAGCCTGGGTGTATTATGAGCCTGGGTGTATTATGAGCCTGGGTGTATTATGAGCCTGGGTGTATTATGAGCCTGTTGTATTATGAGACTTGGTATATTATGAGTCTGGGTGTATTATGAGCCTGTTGTATTATGAGCTATTTGTATTATGAGCCCAGGTGTTTTATGAGCCTGGGTGTATTATGAACCTGGGTGTATTATGAGCCTGTTGTATTATGAGCCTGGGTGTATTATGAGCCTGGGTGTATTATGAGCCTGGGTGTATTATGAGCCTGGGTGTATTATGAGCCTGGGTGTATTATGAGCCTGGGTGTATTATGAGCCTGGGTGTATTATGAGCCTGGGCGTAATTTGAGCCTGTTGTATTATGAGCCTGGGTGTATTATGAGCCTGTTGTATTATGAGCCTGGGTGTATTATGAGTCTGGGTGTATTATGAGCCTGGGTGTATTATGAGCCTGGGTGTATTATGAGCCTGGGTGTATTATGAGCCTGGGTGTATTATGAGCCTGGGTGTATTATGAGCCTGGGTGTATTATGAGTCTGGGTGTATTATGAGCCTGGGTGTATTATGAGCCTGGGTGTATTATGAGCCTGGGTGTATTATGAGCCTGGGTGTATTATTAGCCTGGGTGTATTATGAGCCTGTTGTATTATGAGCCTGGGTGTATTATGAGCCTGTATTATATTATGAGCCTGGGTGTATTATGAGCCTGGGTGTATTATGAGCCTGGGTGTATTATGAGCCTGGGTGTATTATGTATTATGAGCCTGGGTGTATTATGAGCCTGGGTGTATTATGAGCCTGGGTGTATTATGAGCCTGGGTGTATTATGATGTATTATGAGCCTGGGTGTATTATGAGCCTGGGTGTATTATGAGCCTGGGTGTATTATGAGCCTGGGTGTATTATGAGCCTGGGTGTATTATGAGCCTGGGTGTATTATGAGCCTGGGTGTATTATGAGCCTGTTGTATTATGAGCCTGTATTATGAGCCTGGGTGTATTATGAGCCTGGGTGTATTATGAGCCTGGGTGTATTATGAGCCTGGGTGTATTATGAGCCTGTATTATGGTGTATTATGAGCCTGGGTGTATTATGAGCCTGGGTGTATTATGAGTATTATGAGCCTGGGTGTATTATGAGCCTGGGTGTATTATGAGCCTGGTGTATTATGAGCCTGGGTGTATTATGAGCCTGGGTGTATTATGAGCCTGGGTGTATTATGAGCCTGGGTGTATTATGAGCCTGGGTGGGTGTATTATGAGCCTGGGTGTATTATGAGCCTGGGTGTATTATGAGCCTGGGTGTATTATGAGCCTGGGTGTATTATGAGCCTGGTGTATTATGAGCCTGGGTGTATTATGAGCCTGGGTGTATTATGAGCCTGAGGTGTATTATGAGCCTGGGTGTATTATGAGCCTGGGTGTATTATGAGCCTGGGTGTATTATGAGCCTGGTGTATTATGAGCCTGGGTGTATTATGAGCCTGTATTATGATGTTGTATTATGAGCCTGGGTGTATTATGAGCCTGGGTGTATTATGAGCCTGTTGTATTATTAGCTATTTGTATTATGAGCCTGGGTGTATTATGAGCCTGGGTGTATTATGAGCCTGGGTGTATTATGAGCCTGGTGTATTATGAGCCTGGGTGTATTATGAGCCTGGTTGTATTATGAGCCTTATGAGTGTATTATGAGCCTGGGTGTATTATGAGCCTGGGTGTATTATGAGCCTGGGTGTATTATGAGCCTGGGTGTATTATGAGCCTGGGTGTATTATGAGCCTATGGGTGTATTATGAGCCTGTTGTATTATGAGCCTGGGTGTATTATGAGCCTGGGTGTATTATGAGCCTGGGTGTATTATGAGCCTGGGTGTATTATGAGCCTGGGTGTATTATGAGCCTGGGTGTATTATGAGCCTGGGTGTATTATGAGCCTGGGTGTATTATGAGCCTGGGTGTATTATGTGCCTGTTGTATTATGAGCCTGGGTGTATTATGAGCTGTATTATGAGTCTGGTGTATTATGAGCCTGGGTGTATTATGAGCCTGGGTGTATTATGAGCCTGGGTGTATTATGAGCCTGGGTGTATTATGAGCCTGGGTGTATTATGAGCCTGGGTGTATTATGAGCCTGGGTGTATTATGAGCCTGGGGGGTGTATTATGAGCCTGGGTGTATTATGAGCCTGGGTGTATTATGAGCCTGGGTGTATTATGAGCCTGGGTGTATTATGAGCCTGGGTGTATTATGAGCCTGGTGTATTATGAGCCTGGGTGTATTATGAGCCTGGGTGTATTATGAGCCTGGGTGTATTATGAGCCTGGGTGTATTATGAGCCTGGGTGTATTATGAGCCTGGGTGTATTATGAGCCTGGGTGTATTATGAGCCTGGGTGTATTATGAGCCTGGGTGTATTATGAGCCTGGGTGTATTATGAGCCTGGGTGTATTATGAGTCTGGGTGTATTATGAGCCTGGGTGTATTATGAGCCTGTTGTATTATGAGCCTGGGTGTATTATGAGCCTGGTGTATTATGATGAGCCTGGGTGTATTATGAGCCTGAGGTGTATTATGAGCCTGGGTGTATTATGAGCCTGGTGTATTATGAGCCTGGGTGTATTATGAGCCTGGGTGTATTATGAGCCTGTATTATGGTGTATTATGAGCCTGGGTGTATTATGAGCCTGGGTGTATTATGAGCCTGGGTGTATTATGAGCCTGGGTGTATTATGAGCCTGGTGTATTATGAGCCTGGGTGTATTATGAGCCTGGGTGTATTATGAGCCTGGGTGTATTATGAGCCTGGGTGTATTATGAGCCTGGTGTATTATGAGCCTGGGTGTATTATGAGCCTGGTGTATTATGAGCCTGTTGTATTATGAGCCTGGGTGTATTATGAGCCTGGTGTATTATGAGCCTGGGTGTATTATGAGCCTGGGTGTATTATGAGCCTGGGTGTATTATGAGCCTGGGTGTATTATGAGCCTGGGTGTATTATGAGCCTGGGTGTATTATGAGCCTGGGTGTATTATGAGCCTGTTGAGCCTGGGTGTATTATGAGCCTGGGTGTATTATGAGCCTGGGTGTATTATGAGCCTGGGTGTATTATGAGCCTGGGTGTATTATGAGCCTGGGTGTATTATGAGCCTGGGTGTATTATGAGCCTGGGTGTATTATGAGCCTGGGTGTATTATGAGCCTGGGTGTATTATGAGCCTGGGTGTATTATGATGAGCCTGGTGTATTATGAGCCTGGTGTATTATGAGCCTGGGTGTATTATGAGCCTGGTGTATTATGAGCCTGGTGTATTATGTATTATGAGCCTGGGTGTATTATGAGCCTGGGTGTATTATGAGCCTGGGTGTATTATGAGCCTGGGTGTATTATGAGCCTGAGGTGTATTATGAGCCTGGGTGTATTATGAGCCTGTTGTATTATGAGCCTGGGTGTATTATGAGCCTGGGTGTATTATGAGCCTGGGTGTATTATGAGCCTGGGTGTATTATGAGCCTGGGTGTATTATGAGCCTGGGTGTATTATGAGCCTGGGTGTATTATGAGCCTGGGTGTATTATGAGCCTGGGTGTATTATGAGCCTGGGTGTATTATGGTGTATTATGAGCCTGTTGTATTATGAGCCTGGGTGTATTATGAGCCTGGGTGTATTATGAGCCTGGGTGTATTATGAGCCTGGGTGTATTATGAGCCTGGGTGTATTATGAGCCTGGGTGTATTATGAGCCTGGGTGTATTATGAGCCTGGGTGTATTATGAGCCTGGGTGTATTATGAGCCTGGGTGTATTATGAGCCTGGGTGTATTATGAGTGTATTATGGCCTGTGTATTATGAGCCTGGGTGTATTATGAGCCTGTGAGTATTATGAGCCTGTTGTATTATGAGCCTGGGTGTATTATGAGCCTGGGTGTATTATGAGCCTGGGTGTATTATGAGCCTGGGTGTATTATGAGCCTGGGTGTATTATGAGCCTGTTGTATTATGAGCCTGGGTGTATTATGAGCCTGGGTGTATTATGAGCCTGGGTGTATTATGAGCCTGTTGTATTATGAGCCTGGGTGTATTATGAGCCTGGTGTATTATGAGCCTGGGTGTATTATGAGCCTGGGTGTATTATGAGCCTGGGTGTATTATGAGCCTGTTGTATTATGAGCCTGGGTGTATTATGAGCCTGTTGTATTATGAGCCTGGGTGTATTATGAGCCTGGGTGTATTATGAGCCTGGGTGTATTATGAGCCTGGGTGTATTATGAGCCTGGGTGTATTATGAGCCTGGGTGTATTATGAGCCTGGGTGTATTATGAGCCTGGGTGTATTATAAGCCTGGGTGTATTATGAGCCTGGGTGTATTATGAGCCTGGGTGTATTATGAGCCTGTTGTATTATGAGCCTGTTGTATTATGAGCCTGGGTGTATTATGAGCCTGGTGTATTATGAGCCTGTTGTATTATGAGCCTGGGTGTATTATGAGCCTGGGTGTATTATGAGCCTGGGAGTATTATGTATTATGAGCCTGTGTATTATGAGCCTGGTGTATTATGAGCCTGTATTATGGTGTATTATGAGCCTGGGTGTATTATGAGCCTGGGTGTATTATCAGCCTGGGTGTATTATAAGCCCGTTGTATTATGAGCCTGGGTGTATTATGAGCCTGGGTGTATTATGAGCCTGGGTGTATTATGAGCCTGTTGTATTATGAGCCTGGGTGTATTATGAGCCTGGGTGTATTATGAGCCTGGGTGTATTATGAGCCTGGGTGTATTATGAGCCTGGGTGTATTATGAGCCTGGGTGTATTATGAGCCTGTATTATGAGCCTGGGTGTATTATGAGCCTGGGTGTATTATGAGCCTGGGTGTATTATGAGCCTGGGTGTATTATGAGCCTGGGTGTATTATGAGCCTGGGTGTATTATGAGCCTGGGTGTATTATGAGCCTGGGTGTATTATGAGCCTGGGTGTATTATGAGCCTGGGTGTATTATGAGCCTGGGTGTATTATGAGCCTGGGTGTATTATGAGCCTGGGTGTATTATGAGGGTGTATTATGAGCCTGGGTGTATTATGAGCCTGGGTGTATTATGAGCCTGGGTGTATTATGAGCCTGGGTGTATTATGAGCCTGAGCCTGGGTGTATTATGAGCCTGTATTATGAGCCTGTATTATGAGCCTGGGTGTATTATGAGCCTGGGTGTATTATGAGCCTGGGTGTATTATGAGCCTGGGTGTATTATGAGCCTGGGTGTATTATGAGCCTGGGTGTATTATGAGCCTGGGTGTATTATGAGCTGGGTGTATTATGAGCCTGGGTGTATTATGAGCCTGGGTGTATTATGAGCCTGGGTGTATTATGAGCCTGGGTGTATTATGAGCCTGGGTGTATTATGAGCCTGGTGTATTATGTATTATGAGCCTGGGTGTATTATGAGCCTGGGTGTATTATGAGCCTGGGTGTATTATGAGCCTGGGTGTATTATGAGCCTGGGTGTATTATGAGCCTGGGTGTATTATGAGCCTGGGTGTATTATGAGCCTGGTGTATTATGAGCCTGGGTGTATTATGAGCCTGGGTGTATTATGAGCCTGGGTGTATTATGAGCCTGGGTGTATTATGAGCCTGTTGTATTATGAGCCTGGGTGTATTATGAGCCTGGGTGTATTATGAGCCTGGTGTATTATGAGCCTGGGTGTATTATGAGCCTGGGTGTATTATGAGCCTGGGTGTATTATGAGGGTGTATTATGAGCCTGGGTGTATTATGAGCCTGAGGTGTATTATGAGCCTGAGGTGTATTATGAGCCTGGGTGTATTATGAGCCTGGGTGTATTATGAGCCTGGGTGTATTATGAGGGTGTATTATGGGTGTATTATGAGCCTGGGTGTGTATTATGAGCCTGGGTGTATTATGAGCCTGGGTGTATTATGAGCCTGGGTGTATTATGAGCCTGGGTGTATTATGAGCCTGGGTGTATTATGAGCCTGGGTGTATTATGAGCCTGGGTGTATTATGAGCCTGGGTGTATTATGAGCCTGTGTATTATGAGCCTGGGTGTATTATGAGCCTGGGTGTATTATGAGCCTGGGTGTATTATGAGCCTGGGTGTATTATGAGCCTGGTGTATTATGAGCCTGGGTGTATTATGAGCTGGGTGTATTATGAGCCTGGGTGTATTATGAGCCTGGGTGTATTATGAGCCTGGGTGTATTATGAGCCTGGGTGTATTATGAGCCTGGGTGTATTATGAGCCTGTTGTATTATGAGCCTGGGTGTATTATGAGCCTGGGTGTATTATGAGCCTGGTGTATTATGAGCCTGGGTGTATTATGAGCCTGGGTGTATTATGAGCCTGGGTGTATTATGAGCCTGTGTATTATGAGCCCTGGGTGTATTATGTATGAGCCTGGTGTTATGAGCCTGGGTGTATTATGAGCCTGGGTGTATTATGAGCCTGGGTGTATTATGAGCCTGGGTGTATTATGAGCCTGTTGTATTATGAGCCTGGGTGTATTATGAGCCCTGTTGTATTATGAGCCTGGGTGTATTATGAGGGTGTATTATGAGCCTGGGTGTATTATGAGCCTGAGGGTGTATTATGAGCCTGTATTATGAGCCTGGGTGTATTATGAGCCTGTTGTATTATGAGCCTGGGTGTATTATGAGCCTGGGTGTATTATGAGCCTGGGTTGTATTATGAGCCTGGGTGTATTATGAGCCTGGGTGTATTATGAGCCTGTTGTATTATGAGCCTGGGTGTATTATGAGCCTGTTGTATTATGAGCCTGGGTGTATTATGAGCCTGGGTGTATTATGAGCCTATTGTATTATGAGCCTGGGTGTATTATGAGCCTGGTGTATTATGAGCCTGGGTGTATTATGAGCCTGGGTGTATTATGAGCCTGGGTGTATTATGAGCCTGTTGTATTATGAGCCTGGGTGTATTATGAGCCTGGGTGTATTATGAGCCTGGGTGTATTATGAGCCTGGGTGTATTATGAGCCTGGGTGTATTATGAGCCTGGGTGTATTATGAGCCTGGGTGTATTATGAGCTTGTTGTATTATGAGCCTGGGTGTATTATGAGCCTGTTGTATTATGAGCCTGGGTGTATTATGAGCCTGGTTGTATTATGAGCCTGGGTGTATTATGAGCCTGGGTGTATTATGAGCCTGGGTGTATTATGAGCCTGTTGTATTATGAGCCTGGGTGTATTATGAGCCTGGGTGTATTATGAGCCTGGGTGTATTAGGAGCCTGTTGTATAATGAGTCTGTTGTATTATGAGCCTGGGTGTATTATGAGCCTGTTGTATTATGAGCTATTTGTATTATGAGCCCAGGTGTTTTATGAGCCTGGGTGTATTATGAGCCTGGGTGTATTATGAGCCTATGGTGTATTATGAGCCTGGTTGTATTATGAGCCTGGGTGTATTATGAGCCTGGGTGTATTATGAGCCTGGGTGTATTATGAGCCTGGGTGTATTATGAGCCTGGGTGTATTATGAGCCTGGGTGTATTATGAGCCTGGGTGTATTATGAGCCTGGGTGTATTATGAGCCTGGGTGTATTATGAGCCTGGTGTATTATGTGCCTGGGTGTATTATGAGCCTGGGTGTATTATGAGCCTGGGTGTATTATGAGCCTGGGTGTATTATGAGCCTGGGTGTATTATGAGCCTGGGTGTATTATGAGCCTGGGTGTATTATGAGCCTGGGTGTATTATGAGCCTGGGTGTATTATGAGCCTGGGTGTATTATGAGCCTGGTGTATTATGAGCCTGGGTGTATTATGAGCCTGGGTGTATTATGAGTATTATGAGGTGTATTATGAGCCTGGGTGTATTATGAGCCCTGGTGTATTATGAGCCTGGGTGTATTATGAGCCTGGGTGTATTATGAGCCTGGGTGTATTATGAGCCTGGGTGTATTATGAGCCTGGGTGTATTATGAGTGAGTGTATTATGAGCCTGGGTGTATTATGAGCCTGGGTGTATTATGAGCCTGGGTGTATTATGAGCCTGGGTGTATTATGAGCCTGGGTGTATTATGAGCCTGGGTGTATTATGAGCCTGGGTGTATTATGAGCCTGGGTGTATTATGAGCCTGGGTGTATTATGAGCCTGGGTGTATTATGAGCCTGGGTGTATTATGAGCCTGGGTGTATTATGAGCCTGGGTGTATTATGAGCCTGGGTGTATTATGAGCCTGGTGTATTATGAGCCTGGGTGTATTATGAGCCTGGGTGTATTATGAGCCTGGGTGTATTATGAGCCTGGGTGTATTATGAGCCTGGGTGTATTATGAGCCTGGGTGTATTATGAGCCTGGGTGTATTATGAGCCTGTTGTATTATGAGTATTATGAGCCTGGGTGTATTATGAGCCTGTATTGTAGCCTGGGTGTATTATGAGCCTGGGTGTATTATGAGCCTGGGTGTATTATGAGCCTGGGTGTATTATGAGCCTGGGTGTATTATGAGCCTGGGTGTATTATGAGCCTGTATTATGAGCCTGGGTGTATTATGAGCCTGGGTGTATTATGAGCCTGGTGTATTATGAGCCTGGGTGTATTATGAGCCTGGCCTGGGTGTATTATGAGCCTGGGTGTATTATGAGCCTGGGTGTATTATGAGCCTGGGTGTATTATGAGCCTGGGTGTATTATGAGCCTGGGTGTATTATGAGCCTGGGTGTATTATGAGCCTGGGTGTATTATGAGCCTGGGTGTATTATGAGCCTGGGTGTATTATGAGCCTGAGGGTGTATTATGAGCCTGGGTGTATTATGAGCCTGGGTGTATTATGAGCCTGGGTGTATTATGAGCCTGGGTGTATTATGAGCCTGGGTGTATTATGAGCCTGTTGTATTATGAGCCTGGGTGTATTATGAGCCTGGGTGTATTATGAGCCTGGGTGTATTATGAGCCTGAGTGTATTATGAGCCTGGTGTATTATGAGCCTGGGTGTATTATGAGCCTGGGTGTATTATGAGCCTGGGTGTATTATGAGCCTGGTGTATTATGAGCTGGGTGTATTATGTATTATGAGCCTGGGTGTATTATGAGCCTGGGTGTATTATGAGCCTGGGTGTATTATGAGCCTGTATTATGAGCCTGGTGTATTATGAGCCTGGTATTATTGTATTATGAGCCTGGGTGTATTATGAGCCTGGTGTATTATGAGCCTGGGTGTATTATGAGCCTGGGTGTATTATGAGCCTGGGTGTATTATGAGCCTGGGTGTATTATGAGCCTGGGTGTATTATGAGCCTGGGTGTATTATGAGCCTGGGTGTATTATGAGCCTGGGTGTATTATGAGCCTGGTGTATTATGAGCCTGGGTGTATTATGAGCCTGGGTGTATTATGAGCCTGGGTGTATTATGAGCCTGGGTGTATTATGAGCCTGGGTGTATTATGAGCCTGGGTGTATTATGAGCCTGGGTGTATTATGAGCCTGGGTGTATTATGAGCCTGGGTGTATTATGAGCCTGGGTGTATTATGAGCCTGGGTGTATTATGAGCCTGGGTGTATTATGAGCCTGGGTGTATTATGAGCCTGGGTGTATTATGAGCCTGGGTGTATTATGAGCCTGGGTGTATTATGAGCCTGGGTGTATTATGAGCCTGGGTGTATTATGAGCCTGGGTGTATTATGAGCCTGGGTGTATTATGAGCCTGGGTGTATTATGAGCCTGGGTGTATTATGAGCCTGGGTGTATTATGAGCCTGGGTGTATTATGAGCCTGGGTGTATTATGAGCCTGGGTGTATTATGAGCCTGGGTGTATTATGAGCCTGGGTGTATTATGAGCCTGGGTGTATTATGAGCCTGGGTGTATTATGAGCCTGGGTGTATTATGAGCCTGGGTGTATTATGAGCCTGGGTGTATTATGAGCCTGGGTGTATTATGAGCCTGTTGTATTATGAGCCTGGGTGTATTATGAGCCTGGGTGTATTATGAGCCTGTATTATGAGCCTGGGTGTATTATGAGCCTGGGTGGTGAGCCTGGGTGTATTATGAGCCTGGGTGTATTATGAGCCTGGGTGTATTATGAGCCTGGGTGTATTATGAGCCTGGTGTATTATGAGCCTGGGTGTATTATGAGCCTGGGTGTATTATGAGCCTGGGTGTATTATGAGCCTGGGTGTATTATGAGCCTGGGTGTATTATGAGCCTGGGTGTATTATGAGCCTGGGTGTATTATGAGCCTGGGTGTATTATGAGCCTGGGTGTATTATGAGCCTGGGTGTATTATGAGCCCTGGTGTATTATGAGCCTGGGTGTATTATGAGCCTGGGTGTATTATGAGCCTGGGTGTATTATGAGCCTGGGTGTATTATGAGCCTGGTGTATTATGAGCCTGGGTGTATTATGAGCCTGGGTGTATTATGAGCCTGGGTGTATTATGAGCCTGGGTGTATTATGAGCCTGGGTGTATTATGAGCCTGTTGTATTATGAGCCTGGGTGAGCCTGGGTTTATTATGAGCCTGTTGTATTATGAGCCTGGTGTATTATGAGCCTGGGTGTATTATGAGCCTATTTGTATTATGAGCCTGGGTGTATTATGAGCCTGGGTGTATTATGAGCCTGGGTGTATTATGAGCCTGGGTGTATTATGAGCCTGTTGTATTATGAGCCTGGGTGTATTATGAGGTGTATTATGAGCCTGGTGTATTATGAGCCTGGGTGTATTATGAGCCTGGGTGTATTATGAGCCTGGGTGTATTATGAGCCTGGGTGTATTATGAGGTGTATTATGAGCCTGGTTGTATGTATTATGAGCCTGGGTGTATTATGAGCCTGGTGTATTATGAGCCTGGGTGTATTATGAGCCTGGGTGTATTATGAGCCTGTTGTATTATGAGCCTGGGTGTATTGTGAGCCAGGGTGTATTATGAGCCTGGGTGTATTAAAAGCCTGGGTGTATTATGAGCCTGGGTGTATTATGAGCCTGTTGTATTATGAGCCTGTTGTATTATGAGCCTGGGTGTATTATGAGCCTGGGTGTATTATGAGCCTGGGTGTATTATGAGCCTGGGTGTATTATGAGCCTGGGTGTATTATGAGCCTGGGTGTATTATGAGCCTGGGTGTATTATGAGCCTGGGTGTATTATGAGCCTGGGTGTATTATGAGCCTGGGTGTATTATGAGCCTGGGTGTATTATGAGCCTGGTGTATTATGAGCCTGGGTGTATTATGAGCCTGGGTGTATTATGAGCCTGGTGTATTATGAGCCTGGGTGTATTATGGGTGTATTATGAGCCTGGGTGTATTATGAGCCTGGGTGTATTATGAGCCTGGGTGTATTATGAGCCTGGGTGTATTATGAGCCTGGGTGTATTATGAGCCTGGGTGTATTATGAGCCTGGGTGTATTATGAGCCTGGGTGTATTATGAGCCTGGGTGTATTATGAGCCTGGGTGTATTATGAGCCTGGGTGTATTATGAGCCTGGGTGTATTATGAGCCTGGGTGTATTATGAGCCTGGGTGTATTATGAGCCTGGTGTATTATGAGCCTGGGTGTATTATGAGCCTGGGTGTATTATGAGCCTGGGTTGTATTATGAGCCTGGGTGTATTATGAGCCTGGGTGTATTATGAGCCTGGGTGTATTATGAGCCTGGGTGTATTATGAGCCTGGGTGTATTATGAGCCTGGGTGTATTATGAGCCTGGTGTATTATGAGCCTGGGTGTATTATGAGCCTGGGTGTATTATGAGCCTGGGTGTATTATGAGCCTGGGTGTATTATGAGCCTGGGTGTATTATGAGCCTGGGTGTATTATGAGCCTGGGTGTATTATGAGCCTGGGTGTATTATGATGAGCCTGGGTGTATTATGAGCCTGGTGTATTATGAGCCTGGGTGTATTATGAGCCTGGGTGTATTATGAGCCTGGGTGTATTATGAGCCTGGGTGTATTATGAGCCTGGGTGTATTATGAGCCTGTATTATGGCCTGTATTATGAGCCTGGGAGTATTATGAGCCTGGGTGTATTATGAGCCTGGGTGTATTATGAGCCTGTTGTATTATGAGCCTAGGTGTATTATGAGCTTGGGTGTATTATGAGACTGGGTGTATTATGAGCCTGGGTTTATTATGAGCCTGGGTGTATTATGAGCCTGGGTGTATTATGAGACTGGGTTTATTATGAGCCTGTATTATGAGCCTGGGTGTATTATGAGCTGGGTGTATTATGAGCCTGTGTATTATGAGCCTGGTGTATTATGAGCCTGGGTGTATTATGGTGTATTATGAGCCTGGGTGTATTATGAGCCTGGGTGTATTATGAGCCTGGGTGTATTATGAGCCTGGGTGTATTATGAGCCTGGGTGTATTATGAGCCTGGGTGTATTATGAGCCTGGGTGTATTATGAGCCTGGGTGTATTATGAGCCTGGGTGTATTATGAGCCTGGGTGTATTATGAGCCTGGGTGTATTATGAGCCTGGGTGTATTATGAGCCTGGGTGTATTATGAGCCTGGGTGTATTATGAGCCTGGGTGTATTATGATGAGCCTGAGGTGTATTATGAGCCTGGGTGTATTATGAGCCTGTTGTATTATGAGCCTGGGTGTATTATGAGCCTGGGTGTATTATGAGCCTGGGTGTATTATGAGCCTGGGTGTATTATGAGCCTGTTGTATTATGAGCCTGGGTGTATTATGAGCCTGGGTGTATTATGAGCCTGTTGTATTATGAGCCTGGGTGTATTATGAGCCTGGGTGTATTATGAGCCTGGGAGTATTATGAGCCTGGGTGTATTATGAGCCTGGGTGTATTATGAGCCTGGGAGTATTATGAGCCTGGGTGTATTATGAGCCTGGGTGTATTATGAGCCTGGGTGTATTATGAGCCTGGGTGTATTATGAGCCTGGGTGTATTATGAGCCTGGGTGTATTATGAGCCTGGGTGTATTATGAGCCTGGGTGTATTATGAGCCTGGGTGTATTATGAGCCTGGGTGTATGAGCCTATGTATTATGAGCCTGGGTGTATTATGAGCCTGGGTGTATTATGAGCCTGGGTGTATTATGAGCCTGGGTGTATTATGAGCCTGGGTGTATTATGAGCCTGGGTGTATTATGAGCCTGGTGTATTATGAGCCTGGGTGTATTATGAGCCTGGGTGTATTATGAGCCTGGGTGTATTATGAGCCTGGGTGTATTATGAGCCTGGGTGTATTATGAGCCTGGGTGTATTATGAGCCTGGGTGTATTATGAGCCTGGGTGTATTATGAGCCTGGTGTATTATGAGCCTGGGTGTATTATGAGCCTGGTGTATTATGAGCCTGAGGTGTATTATGAGCCTGGGTGTATTATGAGCCTGGGTGTATTATGAGCCTGGGTGTATTATGAGCCTGGTGTATTATGAGCCTGAGGTGTATTATGAGCCTGGGTGTATTATGAGCCTGGGTGTATTATGAGCCTGGTGTATTATGAGCTGGGTGTATTATGAGCCTGGGTGTATTATGAGCCTGGGTGTATTATGAGCCTGGGTGTATTATGAGCCTGGGTGTATTATGAGCCTGGTGTATTATGAGCCTGGGTGTATTATGAGCCTGGGTGTATTATGAGCCTTGTGTATTATGAGCCTGGGTGTATTATGAGCCTGGGTGTATTATGAGCCTGGGTGTATTATGAGCCTGGGTGTATTATGAGCCTGGGTGTATTATGAGCCTGTTGTATTATGAGCTGGGTGTATTATGAGGTGTATTATGAGCCTGGGTGTATTATGAGCCTGGGTGTATTATGAGCCTGGGTGTATTATGAGCCTGGGTGTATTATGAGCCTGGGTGTATTATGAGCCTGAGGTGTATTATGAGCCTGGGTGTATTATGAGCCTGGGTGTATTATGAGCTGGGTGTATTATGAGCCTGTATTATGAGCCTGGGTGTATTATGAGCCTGGGTGTATTATGAGCCTGGGTGTATTATGAGCCTGGGTGTATTATGAGCCTGGGTGTATTATGAGCCTGGGTGTATTATGAGCCTGGGTGTATTATGAGCCTGGGTGTATTATGAGCCTGGGTGTATTATGAGCCTGGGTGTATTATGAGCCTGGGTGTATTATGAGCCTGGGTGTATTATGAGCCTGGGTGTATTATGAGCCTGGGTGTATTATGAGCCTGGGTGTATTATGAGCCTGGGTGTATTATGAGCCTGGGTGTATTATGAGCCTGGGTGTATTATGAGCCTGGGTGTATTATGAGCCTGGGTGTATTATGAGCCTGGGTGTATTATGAGCCTGGGTGTATTATGAGCCTGGGTGTATTATGAGCCTGGGTGTATTATGAGCCTGGGTGTATTATGAGCCTGGTGTATTATGAGCCTGGGTGTATTATGAGCCTGTGTATTATGAGCCTGGGTGTATTATGAGCCTGGGTGTATTATGAGCCTGGGTGTATTATGAGCCTGGGTGTATTATGAGCCTGGGTGTATTATGAGCCTGGGTGTATTATGAGCCTGGGTGTATTATGAGCCTGTATTATGAGGTGTATTATGAGCCTGGGTGTATTATGAGCCTGGGTGTATTATGAGCCTGGGTGTATTATGAGCCTGGGTGTATTATGAGCCTGGGTGTATTATGAGCCTGGGTGTATTATGAGCCTGGGTGTATTATGAGCCTGGGTGTATTATGAGCCTGGGTGTATTATGAGCCTGGGTGTATTATGAGCCTGGGTGTATTATGAGCCTGGGTGTATTATGAGCCTGGGTGTATTATGAGCCTGGTATTATGAGTATTATGAGCCTGGGTGTATTATGAGCCTGGGTGTATTATGAGCCTGGTGTATTATGAGCCTGGGTGTATTATGAGCCTGGGTGTATTATGAGCCTGGGTATTATTAGCCTGGGTGTATGAGCCCTGGGTGTATTATGAGCCTGGGTGTATTATGAGCCTGGGTGTATTATGAGCCTGTGGGTTGTATTATGAGCCTGGGTGTATTATGAGCCTGGGTGTATTATGAGCCTGGGTGTATTATGAGCCTGGGTGTATTATGAGCCTGGGTGTATTATGAGCCTGGGTGTATTATGAGCCTGGGTGTATTATGAGCCTGGGTGTATTATGAGCCTGGGTGTATTATGAGCCTGGGTGTATTATGAGCCTGGGTGTATTATGAGCCTGGGTGTATTATGAGCCTGGGTGTATTATGAGCCTGGGTGTATTATGAGCCTGGGTGTATTATGAGCCTGGGTGTATTATGAGCCTGGGTGTATTATGTATTATGAGCCTGGGTGTATTATGAGCCTGTATTATGAGCCTGGGTGTATTATGAGCCTGGGTGTATTATGAGCCTGGGTGTATTATGAGCCTGGGTGTATTATGAGCCTGGGTGTATTATGAGCCTGGGTGTATTATGAGCCTGGGTGTATTATGAGCCTGGGTGTATTATGAGCCTGGGTGTATTATGAGCCTGGGTGTATTATGAGCCTGGGTGTATTATGAGCCTGGGTGTATTATGAGCCTGGGTGTATTATGAGCCTGGTGTATTATGAGTGTATTATGAGCCTGGGTGTATTATGAGCCTGGGTGTATTATGAGCCTGGGTGTATTATGAGCCTGTGTATTATGAGCCTGGGTGTATTATGAGCCTGGGTGTATTATGAGGTGTATTATGAGCCTGGGTGTATTATGAGCCTGGGTGTATTATGAGCCTGGGTGTATTATGAGCCTGGGTGTATTATGAGCCTGGGTGTATTATGAGCCTGGGTGTATTATGAGCCTGGGTGTATTATGAGCCTGGGTGTATTATGAGCCTGGGTGTATTATGAGCCTGGGTGTATTATGAGCCTGGGTGTATTATGAGCCTGGGGTGTATTATGAGCCTGAGCCTGGTGTATTATGAGCCTGGGTGTATTATGAGCCTGGGTGTATTATGAGCCTGGGTGTATTATGAGCCTGGGTGTATTATGAGCCTGGGTGTATTATGAGCCTGGGTGTATTATGAGCCTGGGTGTATTATGAGCCTGGGTGTATTATGAGCCTGGGTGTATTATGAGCCTGGGTGTATTATGAGCCTGGGTGTATTATGAGCTGGGTGTATTATGAGCCTGGGTGTATTATGAGCCTGGGTGTATTATGAGCCTGGGGGTGTATTATGAGCCTGGGTGTATTATGAGCCTGGGTGTATTATGAGCCTGGGTGTATTATGAGCCTGGGTGTATTATGAGCCTGGGTGTATTGTATTATGATGCCTGGGTGTATTATGAGCCTGGGTGTATTATGAGCCTGGGTGTATTATGAGCCTGGGTGTATTATGAGCCTGGGTGTATTATGAGCCTGGGTGTATTATGAGCCTGGGTGTATTATGAGCCTGGTGTATTATGAGCCTGGGTGTATTATGAGCCTGGTGTATTATGAGTATATTATGAGCCTGGGTGTATTATGAGCCTGGGTGTATTATGAGCCTGGGTGTATTATGAGCCTGGTGTATTATGAGCCTGGGTGTATTATGAGCCTGGGTGTATTATGAGCCTGGGTGTATTATGAGCCTGGGTGTATTATGAGCCTGGGTGTATTATGAGCCTGGGTGTATTATGAGCCTGGGTGTATTATGAGCCTGTATTATGGGTGTATTATGAGCCTGGGTGTATTATGAGCCTGGGTGTATTATGAGCCTGGTGTATTATGAGCCTGGGTGTATTATGAGCCTGGGTGTATTATGAGCCTGGGTGTATTATGGGTGTATTATGAGCCTGTATTATGAGTGTATTATGAGCCTGGGTGTATTATGAGCCTGGGTGTATTATGAGCCTGAGGGTGTATTATGAGCCTGGGTGTATTATGAGCCTGGGTGTATTATGAGCCTGGGTGTATTATGAGCCTGGGTGTATTATGAGCCTGGGTGTATTATGAGCCTGGGTGTATTATGAGCCTGGGTGTATTATGAGCCTGTTGTATTATGAGCCTGGGTGTATTATGAGCCTGGGTGTATTATGAGCCTGGGTGTATTATGAGCCTGGGTGTATTATGAGCCTGGGTGTATTATGAGCCTGGGTGTATTATGAGCCTGGGTGTATTATGAGCCTGGGTGTATTATGAGCCTGGAGCCTGTGTATTATGAGCCTGAGGTGTATTATGAGCCTGGGTGTATTATGAGCCTGGGTGTATTATGAGGGTGTATTATGAGCCTGGGTGTATTATGAGCCTGGGTGTTATATGAGCCTGGGGGTATTATGAGCCTGGTGTATTATGAGCCTGGGTGTATTATGAGCTTGGGTGTATTATGAGCCCATTGTATTATGAGCCTGGGTGTATTATGAGCCTGTTGTATTATGTGTATTATGAGCCTGGGTGTATTATGAGCCTGGGTGTATTATGAGCCTGGGGTGTATTATGAGACTTTTGTTTTATGAGCCTGGGTGTATTATGAGCCTGGGTGTATTATGAGCCTGGGTGTATTATGAGCCTGGGTGTATTATGAGCCTGGGTGTATTATGAGCCTGGGTGTATTATGAGCCTGGGTGTATTATGAGCCTTGTTGTATTATGAGCCTGGGTGTATTATGAGCCTGGTGTATTATGAGCCTGGGTGTATTATGAGCCTGGTGTGTATGAGCCTATGTATTATGCCTGGGTGTATTATGAGCCTGGGTGTATTATGAGCCTGGGTGTATTATAAGCCTGTTGTATTATGAGCCTGGGTGTATTATGAGCCTGGGTGTATTATGAGCCTGGGTGTATTATGAGCCTGTTGTATTATGAGCCTGAGTATATTATGAGCCTGGGTGTATTATGAGCCTATTGTATTATGAGCCTATTTGTATTATGAGCCTGGGTGTATTATGAGCCTGGGTGTATTATGAGCCTGGGTGTATTATGAGCCTGTTGTATTATGAGCCTGTATTTGTATTATGAGCCTGGGTGTATTATGAGCCAGTTGTATTATGAGCCTGGGTGTATTATGAGCCTGGGTGTATTATGAGCCTGGGTGTATTATGAGCCTGGGTGTATTATGAGCCTGGGTGTATTATGAGCCTGTTGTATTATGAGCCTGGGTGTATTATGAGCCTGTTGTATTATGAGCCTGGGTGTATTATGAGCCTGGGTGTATTATGAGCCTGGGTGTATTATGAGCCTGGGTGTATTATGAGCCTGGGTGTATTATGAGCCTGGGTGTATTATGAGCCTGGGTGTATTATGAGCCTGGGTGTATTATGAGCCTGGGTGTATTATGAGCCTGGGTGTATTATGAGCCTGGGTGTATTATGAGCCTGGGTGTATTATGAGCCTGGGTGTATTATGAGCCTGGGTGTATTATGAGCCTGGGTGTATTATGAGCCTGGGTGTATTATGAGGTGTATTATGAGCCTGGGTGTATTATGAGCCTGGGTGTATTATGAGTATTATGAGGGTGTATTATGAGCCTGGGTGTATTATGAGCCTGGGTGTATTATGAGCCTGGGTGTATTATGAGCCTGGGTGTATTATGAGCCTGGGTGTATTATGAGCCTGGGTGTATTATGAGCCTGGGTGTATTATGAGCCTGGTGTATTATGAGCCTGGGTGTATTATGAGCCTGGGTGTATTATGAGCCTGGGTGTATTATGAGCCTGTGTATTATGAGCCTGGGTGTATTATGAGCCTGGGTGTATTATGAGCCTGTTGTATTATGAGCCTGGGTGTATT
>NW_025567986.1:0-31708 GCF_020424385.1 Procambarus clarkii
ATACTACATGAAATAGTATCGAAATATTGGTAAAAATGAATATATTTATGTAATATCAAACTACATCAAAAACGTGAAAAAAGACACTATTATACCATATTTGAGGATTTTAACTTCGAATCATAGAGCGAGGTTTCGTATTATTTAGATCCAAGAAAAGACATATGACAATGTTGTTTCCAATACAAATGATAAAAATCAATGTTTTCATTAGAATGAACTAAAATGTTCCTGATTTTCCGTTTATATTACCGATGGAAGATGTACACGTAAAACCGCTCTATTCCGGCTGAAACGTCGATATATGCAATAAAAACCGAACTTCTCCCCTTTTCCATATCTTACTCAGTATTTCAACGAGAAACAAATAGATGATTGAAAATGAAGTATTTAAGGTTATTATCTAATCAATTATGTGTTTGTCTCATTTTTATCGTATATATCATGAATTAATAACAATAAACTGGAAATTCACAAAAACGTTGAAAAACAGCAAAATATTGCCTAATTCGATGATATTTTGTTTATATCACATTAAGGAAAAGGGGGATGATAAACGTCAAAATATTACTAAATTCGATGATTTTTAGTACGAAACAAAATGCAAGAAAACTTGCTTAAAATGCAATATTATGCGAAATTCTGAGATTTGAAGGCCAAATCACATATCGTGATACTACATGAAATAGTATCGAAATATTGGTAAAAATGAATATACTTACGTAATATCAAACTACATAAAAACGTGAAAAAAGTCACTATTACGCCAAATTTGTGGATTTTAACTTCGAATCATAAAGCGAGGTTTCGTATTATTTAGATCCAAGAAAAGACATATGACAATGTTGTTTCCAATACAAATGATAAAAATCAATGTGTTTTCATTAGAATTGACTAAAATGTTCCTGATTTTCCGTTTATATTACCGATGGAAGATGTACACGTAAAACCGCTCTATTCCGGCTGAAACGTCGATATATGCAATAAAAACCGAACTTCTCCCCTTTTCAATATCTTACTCAGTATTTCAACGAGAAACAAATAGATGATTGAAAATGAAGTATTTAAGGTTATTATCTAATCAATTATGTGTTTGTCTCATTTTTATCGTATATTCAATGAATTAATAACAATAAACTGGAAATTCACAAAAACGTTGAAAAACAGCAAAATATTGCCTAATTCGATGATATTTTGTTTATATCACATAAAGGAAAAGGGGGATGATAAACGTCAAAATATTACTAAATTCGATGATTTTTAGTACGAAACAAAATGCAAGAAAACTTGCTTAAAATGCAATATTAGGCGAAATTCTGAGATTTGAAGGCCAAATCACATATCGTGATACTACATGAAATAGTATCGAAATATTGGTAAAAATGAATATATTTATGTAATATCAAACTACATTAAAAACGTGAAAAAAGACACTATTATACCATATTTGAGGAATTTAACTTCGAATCATAAAGCGAGGTTTCATATTATTTAGATCCAAGAAAAGACATGACAATGTTGTTTCCAATACAAATGATAAAAATCAATGTGTTTTCATTAGAATTAACTAAAATGTTCCTGATTTTCCGTTTATATTACCGATGGAAGATGTACACGTAAAACCGCTCTATTCCGGCTGAAACGTCGATATATGCAATAAAAACCGAACTTCTCCCCTTTTTAATATCTTACTCAGTATTTCAACGAGAAACAAATAGATGATTGAAAATGAAGTATTTAAGGTTATTATCTAATCAATTATGTGTTGGTCTCATTTTTATCGTATATTCAATGAATTAATAACAATAAACTGGAAATTCACAAAAACGTTGAAAAACAGCAAAATATTGCCTAATTCGATGATATTTTGTTTATATCACATAAAGTAAAAAGGGGATGATAAACGTCAAAATATTACTAAATTCGATGATTTTTAGTACGAAACAAAATGCAAGAAAACTTGCTTAAAATGCAATATTAGGCGAAATTCTGAGATTTGAAAGCCAAATCACATATCGTGATACTACATGAAATAGTATCGAAATATTGGTAAAAATGAATATATTTATGTAATATCAAACTACATTAAAAACGTGAAAAAAGACTATTATTCCAAATTTGAGGATTTTAACTTCGAATCATAGAGCGAGGTTTGTATTATTTAGATCCAAGAAAAGACATATGACAATGTTGTTTCCAATACAAATGATAAAAATCAATGTGTTTTCATTAGAATTAACTAAAATGTTCCTGATTTTCCGTTTATATTACCGATGGAAGATGTACACGTAAAACCGCTCTATTCCGGCTGAAACGTCGATATATGCAATAAAAACCGAACTTCTCCCCTTTTCCATATCTTACTCAGTATTTCAACGAGAAACAAATAGATGATTGAAAATGAAGTATTTAAGGTTATTATCTAATCAATTATGTGTTTGTCTCATTTTTATCGTATATATAATGAATTAGTAACAATAAACTGGAAATTCACAAAAACGTTGAAAAACAGCAAAATATTGCCTAATTCGATGATATTTTGTTTATATCACATAAAGGAAAAGGGGGATGATAAACGTCAAAATATTGCTAAATTCGATGATTTTTAGTACGAAACAAAATGCAAGAAAACTTGCTTAAAATGCAATATTATGCGAAATTCTGAGATTTAAAGGCCAAATCAAATATCGTGATACTACATGAAATAGTATCAAAATATTGGTAAAAATGAATATATTTATGTGATATCAAACTACATCAAAAACGTGAAAAAAGACACTATTATACCATATTTGGGGAAATTAACTTCGAATCATAAAGCGAGGTTTCGTATTATTTAGATCCAAGAATAGACATATGACAATGTTGTTTCTAATACAAATGATACAAATCAATGTTTTCATTAGAATGAACTAAAATGTTCCTGATTTTCCGTTTATATTACCGATGGAAGATGTTCACGTAAAACCGCTCTATTTCGGCTGAAACGTCGATATATGCAATAAAAACCGAACTTCTCCCCTTTTACATATCTTACTCAGTATTTCAACGAGAAACATATAGATGATTGAAAATGAAGTATTTAAGGTTATTATCTAATCAATTATGTGTTTGTCTCATTTTTATCGTATATTTCATGAATTAATAACAATAAACTGAAAATTCACAAAAACGTTAAAAAATGGCAAAATATTGCCTAATTCGATGATATTTTCTTTATATCACATAAAGGAAAAGGGGATGATAAACGTCAAAATATTGCTAAATTCGATGATTTTTAGTACGAAACAAAATGCAAGAAAACTTGCTTAAAATGCAATATTATTCGAAAATCTGAGATATGAAGGATAAATCACATATCGTGATACTACATGAAATAGTATCGAAATATTGGTAAAAATGAATATACTTACGTAATATCAAATTACATAAAAAACGTGAAAAAAGTCACTATTACGCCAAATTTGTGGATTTTAACTTCGAATCATAAAGCGAGGTTTCGTAGTTTTTAGATCCAAGAAAAGACATATGACAATGTTGTATCCAATACAAATGATAAAAATCAATGTGTTTTCATTAGAATTGACTAAAATGCTCCTGATTTTCCGTTTATATTACCGATGGAAGATGTACGCGTAAAACCGCTCTATTCCGGCTGAAACGTCGATATATGCAATAAAAACCGAACTTCTCCCCTTTTCCATATCTTACTCAGTATTTCAACGAGAAACAAATAGATGATTGAAAATGAAGTATTTAAGGTTATTATCTAATCAATTATGTGTTTGTCTCATTTTTATCGTATATTTCATGAATAATAACAATAAACTGGAAATTCACAAAAACGTTGAAAAAACGCAAAATATTGCCTAATTCGATGATATTTTGTTTATATCACATAAAGAAAAGGGGGATGATAAACGTCAAAATATTACTAAATTCGATGATTTTTAGTACGAAACAAAATGCAAGAAAACTTGCTTAAAATGCAATATTATGCGAAATTCTGAGATTTGAAGGCCAAATCACATATCGTGATACTACATGAAATAGTATCGAAATATTGGTAAAAATGAATATATTTATGTAATATCAAACTACATTAAAAACGTGAAAAAAGACTATTATTCCAAATTTGAGGATTTTAACTTCGAATCATAGAGCGAGCTTTTGTATTATTTAGATCCAAGAAAAGACATATGACAATGTTGTTTCCAATACAAATGATAAAAATCAATGTGTTTTCATTAGAATTAACTAAAATGTTCCTGATTTTCCGTTTATATTACCGATGGAAGATATTCACGTAAAACCGCTCAATTCCGGCTGAAACGTCGATATATGCAATAAAAACCGAACTTCTCCCATTTTCCATATCCTACTCAGTATTTCAACGAGAAACAAACAGATGATTGAAAATGAAGTATTTAAGGTTATTATCTAATCAATTATGTGTTTGTCTAATTTTTATCGTATATATCATGAATTAATAACAATAAACAGGAAATTCACAAAAACGTTGAAAAACAGCAAAATATTGCCTAATTCGATGATATTTTGTTTATATCACATTAAGGAAAAGGGGGATGATAAACGTCAAAATATTACTAAATTCGATGATTTTTAGTACGAAACAAAATGCAAGAAAACTTGCTTAAAATGCAATATTAGGCGAGAATCAGAGATATAAAGGCCAAATCACATATCGTGATACTACATTAAATAGTATCGAAATATTGGTAAAAATGAATATACTTACGTAATATCAAACTACATAAAAAACGTGAAAAAAGTCACTATTACGCCAAATTTGTGGATTTTAACTTCGAATCATAAAGCGAGGTTTCGTATTATTTAGATCCAAGAAAAGACATATGACAATGTTGTTTCCAATACAAATGATAAAAATCAATGTGTTTTCATTAGAATTGACTAAAATGTTCCTGATTTTCCGTTTATATTACCGATGGAAGATGTACACGTAAAACCGCTCTATTCCGGCTGAAACGTCGATATATGCAATAAAAACCGAACTTCTCCCCTTTTCCATATCTTACTCAGTATTTCAACGAGAAACAAATAGATGATTGAAAATGAAGTACTTATGGTTATTATCTAATCAATTATGTGTTTGTCTCATTTTTATCGTATAGTTCATGAATAATAACAATAAACTAGAAATTCACAAAAACGTTGAAAAAACGCAAAATATTGCCTAATTCGATGATATTTTGTTTATATCATATTAAAGAAAAGGGGGATGATAAACGTCAAAATATTACTAAATTCGATGATTTTTAGTACGAAACAAAATGCAAGAAAACTTGCTTAAAATGCAATATTATGCGAAATTCTGAGATTTGAAGGCCAAATCACATATCGTGATACTACATAAAATAGTATCGAAATATTGTTAAAAATTAACATATTTATGTAATATCAAACTACATGAAAAACGTGAAAAAAGTCACTATTATGCCAAATTTGTGGATTTTAACTACGAGTCATAAAGCGAGGTTTGGAATTATTAGATCCAAGAAAAGACATATGACAATGTTGTTTCCAATACAAATGATAAAAATCAATGTGTTTTCATTAAAATTAACTAAAATGTTCCTGAATTTCCGTTTATATTACAGATGGAAGATGTACACGTAAAACCGCTCTATTCCGGCTGAAACGTCGATATATGCAATAAAAACCGAACTTCTCCCCTTTTTAATATCTTACTCAGTATTTCAACGAGAAACCAATAGATGATTGAAAATGAAGTATTTAAGGTTATTATCTAATCAATTATGTGTTTGTTTCATTTTTATCGTATATATAATGAATTAATAACAATAAACTGGAAATTCACAAAAACATTGAAAAACAGCAAAATATTGCCTAATTCGATGATATTTTGTTTATATCACATAAAGTAAAAAGGGGATGATAAACGTCAAAATATTAATAAATTCGATGATTTTTAGTACGAAACAAAATGCAAGAAAACTTGCTTAAAATGCAATATTATGCGAAATTCTGAGATTTGAAGGCCAAATCACATATCGTGATACTACATGAAATAGTATCGAAATATTGGTAAAAATGAATATATTTATGTAATATCAAACTACATTAAAAACGTTAAAAAAGACTATTATTCCAAATTTGAGGATTTTAACTTCGAATCATAGAGCGAGCTTTTGTATTATTTAGATCCAAGAAAAGACATATGACAATGTTGTTTCCAATACAAATGATAAAAATCAATGTGTTTTCATTAGAATTAACTAAAATGTTCCTGATTTTCCGTTTATATTACCGATGGAAGATGTACACGTAAAACCGCACAATTCCGGCTGAAACGTCGATATATGCAATAAAAACCGAACTTCTCCCCTTTTCCATATCTTACTCAGTATTTCAACGAGAAACAAATAGATGATTGAAAATGAAGTATTTAAGGTTATTATCTAATCAATTATGTGTTTGTCTCATTTTTATCGTATATATAATGAATTAGTAACAATAAACTGGAAATTCACAAAAACGTTGAAAAACAGCAAAATATTGCCTAATTCGATGATATTTTGTTTATATCACATAAAGGAAAAGGGGGATGATAAACGTCAAAATTTTGCTAAATTCGATGATTTTTAGTACGAAACAAAATGCAAGAAAACTTGCTTAAAATGCAATATTATGCGAAATTCTGAGATTTAAAGGCCAAATCAAATATCGTGATACTACATAAAACAGTATCAAAATATTGGTAAAAATGAATATATTTATGTAATATCAAACTACATCAAAAACGTGAAAAAAGACACTATTATACCATATTTGAGGAAATTAACTTCGAATCATAGAGCGAGGTTTCGTATTATTTAGATCCAAGAATAGACATATGACAATGTTGTTTCTAATACAAATGATAAAAATCAATGTTTTCATTAGAATGAACTAAAATGTTCCTGATTTTCCGTTTATATTACCGATGGAAGATGTTCACGTAAAACCGCTCTATTCCGGCTGAAACGTCGATATATGCAATAAAAACCGAACTTCTCCCATTTTCCATATCCTACTCAGTATTTCAACGAAAAACAAATAGATGATTGAAAAAGAAGTATTTAAGGTTATTATCTAATCAATTATGTGTTTGTCTCATTTTTATCGTATATATCATGAATTAATAACAATAAACTGGAAATTCACAAAAACGTTGAAAAACAGCAAAATATTGCCTAATTCGATGATATTTTGTTTATATCACATTAAGTAAAAGGGGAATGATAAACGTCAAAATATTACTAAATTCGATGATTTTTAGTACGAAACAAAATGCAAGAAAACTTGCTTAAAATGCAATATTATGCGAGAATCTGAGATATGAAGGCCAAATCACATATCGTGATACTACATGAAATAGTATCGAAATATTGGTAAAAATGAATATACTTACGTAATATCAAACTACATAAAAAACGTGAAAAAAGTCACTATTACGCCAAATTTGTGGATTTTAACTTCGAATCATAAAGCGAGGTTTCGTATTATTTAGATCCAAGAAAAGACATATGACAATGTTGTTTCCAATACAAATGATAAAAATCAATGTGTTTTCATTAGAATTGACTAAAATGTTCCTGATTTTCCGTTTATATTACCGATGGAAGATGTACACGTAAAACCGCTCTATTCCGGCTGAAACGTCGATATATGCAATAAAAACCGAACTTCTCCCCTTTTCCATATCTTACTCAGTATTTCAACGAGAAACAAATAGATGATTGAAAATGAAGTATTTAAGGTTATTATCTAATCAATTATGTGTTTGTCTCATTTTTTTCCCGTATATTCAATGAATTAATAACAATAAACTGGAAATTCACAAAAACATTGAAAAACAGCAAAATATTGCCTAATTCGATGATATTTTGTTTATATCACATAAACTAAAAGGGGGATGATAAACGTCAAAATATTAATAAATTCGATGATTTTTAGTACGAAACAAAATGCAAGAAAACTTGCTTAAAATGCAATATTAGGCGAAATTCTGAGATTTGAAAGCCAAGTCACATATCGTGATACTACATGAAATAGTATCGAAATAATGGTAAAAATGAATATATTTATGTAATATCAAACTACATTAAAAACGTGAAAAAAGACACTATTATACCATATTTGAGGAATTTAACTTCGACTCATAGAGCGAGGTTTCGTATTATTTAGTTCCAAGAAAAGACATATGACAATGTTGTTTCCAATACAAATGATAAAAATCAATGTGTTTTCATTAGAATTGACTAAAATGTTCCTGATTTTCCGTTTATATTACCGATGGAAGATGTACACGTAAAACCGCTCTATTCCGGCTGAAACGTCGAAATATGCAATAAAAACCGAACTTCTCCCCTTTTCCATATCTTTCTCAGTATTTCAACGAGAAACAAATAGATGATTGAAAATGAAGTATTTAAGGTTATTATCTAATCGTATATTTCATGAATAATAACAATAAACTGGAAATTCACAAAAACGTTGAAAAACAGCAAAATATTGCCTAATTCAATGATATTTTGTTTATATCACATTAAAGAAAAGGGGGATGATAAACGTCAAAATATTACTAAATTCGATGATTTTTAGTACGAAACAAAATGCAAGAAAACTTGCTTAAAATGCAATATTATGCGAAATTCTGAGATTTGAAGGCCAAATCACATATCGTGATACTACATGAAATAGTATCGAAATATTGGTAAAAATGAATATATTTATGTAATATCAAACTACATTAAAAACGTGAAAAAAGACTATTATTCCAAATTTGAGGATTTTAACTTCGAATCATAGAGCGAGCTTTTGTATTATTTAAATCCAAGAAAAGACATATGACAATGTTGTTTCCAATACAAATGATAAAAATCAATGTGTTTTCATTAGAATTAACTAAAATGTTCCTGATTTTCCGTTTATAATACCGATGGAAGATGTTCACGTAAAACCGCTCTATTCCGGCTGAAACGTCGATATATGCAATAATAACCGAACTTCTCCCATTTTCCATATCCTACTCAGTATTTCAACGAGAAACAAACAGATGATTGAAAATGAAGTATTTAAGGTTATTATCTAATCAATTATGTGTTTGTCTAATTTTTATCGTATATATCATGAATTAATAACAATAAACAGGAAATTCACAAAAACGTTGAAAAACAGCAAAATATTGCCTAATTCGATGATATTTTGTTTATATCAAATTAAGGAAAAGGGGGATGATAAACGTCGAAATATTACTAAATTCGATGATTTTTAGTACGAAACAAAATGCAAGAAAACTTGCTTAAAATGCAATATTAGGCGAGAATCTGAGATATGAAGGCCAAATCACATATCGTGATACTACATGAAATAGTATCATTTTTATCGTATATATAATGAATTTATAACAATAAACTGAAAATTCACAAAAACGTTGAAAAAAAACAAAATATTGCCAAATTCAATGATATTTTGTTTATATCACATTAAAGAAAAGGGGGATGATAAACGTCAAAATATTACTAAATTCGATGATTTTTAGTACGAAACAAAATGCAAGAAAACTTGCTTAAAATGCAATATTAGGCGAAATTCTGAGATTTGAAAGCCAAGTCACATATCGTGATACTACATGAAATAGTATCGAAATATTGGTAAAAATGAATATATTTATGTAATATCAAACTACATTAAAAACGTGAAAAAAGACACTATTATACCAAATTTGAGGAATATAACTTCGAATCATAGAGCGAGGTTTCGTATTATTTAGATCCAAAAATAGACATATGACAATGTTGTTTCCAATACAAATGATAAAAATCAATGTGTTTTCATTAGAATGAACTAAAACGTTCCTGATTTTCCGTTTATATTACCGATGGAAGATGTACACGTAAAACCGCTCTAATCCGGCTGAAACGTCGATATATGCAATAAAAACCGAACTTCTCCCATTTTCCATATCTTACTCAGTATTTAAACGAGAAACAAATAGATGATTGAAAAAGAAGTATTTAAGGTTATTATCTAATCAATTATGTGTTTGTCTCATTTTTATCGTATATATCATGCATTAATAACAATAAACTGGAAATTCAAAAAAACGTTGAAAAACAGCAAAATATTGCCTAATTCGATGATATTTTGTTTATATCACATTAAGGAAAAGGGGGATGATAAACGTCAAAATATTACTAAATTCTATGATTTTTAGTACGAAACAAAATGCAAGAAAACTTGCTTAAAATGCAATATTAGGCGAGAATCTGAGATATGAAGGCCAAATCACATATCGTGATACTACATGAAATAGTATCATTTTTATCGTATATATAATGAATTTATAACAATAAACTGAAAATTCACAAAAACGTTGAAAAAACGCAAAATATTGAGAAATTCGATGATATTTTGTTTATATCACATTAAAGAAAAGGGGGATGATAAACGTCAAAATATTACTAAATTCGATGATTTTTGGTACGAAACAAAATGCAAGAAAACTTGCTTAAAATGCAATATTAGGCGAAATTCTAAGATTTGAAAGCCAAGTCACATATCGTGATACTACATAAAATAGTATCGAAATATTGGTAAAAATGAATATATTTATGTAATATCAAACTACATTAAAAACGTGAAAAAAGACACTATTATACCAAATTTGAGGAATTTAACTTCGAATCATAAAGCGAGGTTTCATATTATTTAGATCCAAGAAAAGACATATGACAATGTTGTTTCCAATACAAATGATAAAAATCAATGTGTTTTCATTAGAATTAACTAAAATGTTCCAGATTTTCCGTTTATATTACCGATAGGAGATGTACACGTAAAACCGCTCTATTCTGGCTGAAACGTCGATATATGCAATAAAAACCGAACTTCTCCCCTTTTCAATATCTTACTCAGTATTTCAACGAGTAACAAATAGATGATTGAAAATGAAGTATTTAAGGTTATTATCTAATCAATTATGTGTTTGAGTGTGATGGAGAGGCTCAAGAGAGTGATTCAGAGGTTTACGGGAGTGATGCAGAGGCTTAAGAGAGTGATGCAGAGGCTTACGAGAGTGATGCAGAGGCTTAAGAGAGTGATGCAGAGGCTCAAGAGAGGGATGCAGAGGCTCAAGAGAGGGATGAATAGGCTCAAGAGAGGGATGCAGAGGGTCAAGAGAGGGATGCAGAGGCTAAAGTGAGTGATGCAGAGGCACAAGAGAAAGATGCAGAGGCACTTGACAGTGATGCAGAGGCTCAAGAGAGGGATTCAGAGGCTTAAGAGAGTGACGCAAAGGCTCAAGATACGGATGCAGAGGCTGAAGAGAGTGATGCAGAGACTCTAGAGAGTGATGCAGAGGCTTAAGAGTGTGATGCAGAGGCTCAACAGAGTGCTGCAAAAGGCTCAAGAGAGGGATGCTGAAGCTCCAGAGAGGGATGCAGAGGCTCAAGGGAGTGATGCAGAGGCTCAAGACAGAAAGGCAGAGTCTTAGGAGAGTGATGCAGAGGCTCAAGAGAGTGATGCAGAGGCTCAAAAGAATGATGAAGAGGCTCAAGGGAGTGATGCAGAGGTTCAAGAGCGGGATGCAGAGGCTTAAGAGAGTGATAGAGAGGCTCAAGAGAGTGATGCAGTTGCTCAAGAGAGTGATGCAGACGATCAAGAGAGTGATGCAGAGGCTCAAGTGAGTGATGCAGTGGATCAAGAGAAGGAAGCAGAGGCTTAAGAGAGTGATGCAGAGGCTTAAGAGACGGATGCAGAGGCTCAAGAGAGGGATGCAGATGCTCAAGGTAGGGATGCAGAGGCACAAGTGAGGGATGAAGAGGCACAAGAGAGGGATGCAGAGGCTCTTGAGAGTGATGCAGAGGTTCAAGAGAGAGATCCCTCACTTGAGCCTTTGCATTCCTCTCTTGAGCCATTGCATCCCTCTCTTGAGCCTCTGCATCCTCCTCTTGAGCCTCTGCATCCCTCTCTTAAGCCTCTGCATCACTCTCTTAAGCCTCGGCATCACTCTCGTAGGCCTCTGAATCAATTTCTTGAGCCACTGCATCCCTCTCTTGAGCATCTGCATCACTCTCTTCAGCCTCTGCATCCCTCTCTTGAGCCTCTGCATCACTCTCTTGAGCCTATACATCCCTCTCTTGAGCCTCATCATCCCTCTCTTAAGCCTCTGCATCACTCTATTCAGCCTATGCATCACTCTCCAGAGCCTCTACATCACTCTCCTGAGCCTCTACATCACTCGCTTCAGCCTCTGCATCACTCTCGTAAGCCTCTGCATCACTCTCTTGATCCTCTTAAGAAAGAGGCTTAAGAAAGTGATGCAGAGGCTCAAAAGAGGGATATTTTGAAAACTACAGGGATGGTTTGGGCAAAATGTGATCCATCGCCTCTCACTCCATCACTCATCAAAATGTGATCCATTACTCTCTTGAGCCTTTGTATCCCTCTCTTGAGCCTCTGCATCACTCTCTTCAGTCTCTTCATCCCTCTCTTGAGCCTCTACAACACTCCCTTAAGCCTCTGAATCCCTCTCTGGAGGCCTCTGCATAACTCTCTCGAGCCTCTGCATCACTCTCTTGATTCTCTGCATCACTAACGTAAGCCTCTGCATCACTCTCTTGAGTCTCTGCATCACTCTTTAGAGCCTCTGCATCACTCTCTTCAATCCCTGCATCTCTCTCTTAAGCCTCTGCTTCCCTCCCTTGATCTTCTGCTTCACTCTCTTGAGCCTCTGCATCACTCTCTTAAGCCTCTGCATCACTCTCGTAAGCCTCTGAATCACTCTCTTGAGCCTCTGTATCACTCTCCTGAGCCCCTGCATCCCTCTCCTGAGCCCCTGCATCCCTTTCTTGAGCCTCTGCATCCCTCTCCTGAGCCTTTGCAATTGAGTGATGAATACGTTCAAGAGAGGGATGCAGAGGGTCAAGAGAGGGATGCAGAGACTCAAGAGAGGGATGCAGAGGCTCAAGAGAGTGATGCAGAGGCTCAAGAGAGTGATGCAGAGGATCAAGAGAGGGAAGCAGAGGCTTACGAGAGTGATTCAGAGGCTGTAGAGAGTGATGCAGAGGCTCTAGAGAGTGATGCAGAGGCTCAAGAGAGTGATGCAGAGGATCAAGAGAGTGATGCAGGGCCGAGAAAGTGATGCAGAGGCCTCAAGAGAGGGATTCAGAGGTTTAGGAGAGTGATGCAGAGGCTCAAGAGAGTGATGCAGGGCCGAGAGAATGATGCAGAGGCTCACGAGAGTGATGCAGAGGCTCAAGAGAGGGATGCAGAGGCTGAAGAGAGTGATGCAGAGGCTCAAGAGAGGGATGCAGACACTCAAGAGAGTGATTCAGAGGCTCAAAAGAGTGATGCAGAGACCTCAAGAGAGGGATTCAGAGGCTTAAGAGAGTGATGCAGAGGCGGAAGAGAGTGTTGCAGAGGCTCAAGAGACGGATGTAGAGGCTCAAGAGAGTGATGCAGAGGCTCAAGAGAGTGATGCAGAGGCTCAAGAAAGGGATGCAGAGGCTGAAGAGAGTGATGCACAGGCTCAAGAGAGGGATGCAGAGGCTCAAGAGAGGGATGCACAGGCTCTAGAGAGGGATGCAGGGTCTCAAGAGAGGGATGCAGAGGCTAAAGTGAGGGATGCAGAGGCACATGAGAGGGATGCATAGACTCTTGAGAGTGATGGTGAGGCTCAAGAGAGGGATGCAGAGGCTTAGGCGAGTGATGCAAAGGCTCAAGAGAGGGA
Organism: Procambarus clarkii; assembly: GCF_020424385.1. Taxonomy (NCBI): domain Eukaryota; kingdom Metazoa; phylum Arthropoda; class Malacostraca; order Decapoda; family Cambaridae; genus Procambarus; species Procambarus clarkii. The sequence continues at coordinate 13,778 of NW_025567986.1, forward strand.
TGCAAAGGCTCATGAGAGGGATGCAGGAGTTCAAGAGAGAGATGCAGAGGCTCAAGAATGGGATGCAGAGGCTTAAGAAAGTGATGCAGAGGCTCAAAAGAGGGATGCAGAGTGTTACGAATCTCACTAGGATTCTGCCATTACTCTTGATTCTCATATTACTTTATTGTCTTGTTCTTTAATATAGCATCCAGTTGTATGATATAAGATTTTGTATGTTATATATATATATATTATTGCATGCTGTAGTGTGCCTGAGTTACATTATATTGTGTGAGGCTTTTGGTGTTAATTTCTCACGTAGTTTCTCCGTGTGGGCGGTTGACCATATTTGGATATGGCCAGTGTGGGAACATTGTTGTCAATCGAGTGTTTATAGTTTTACATTGAGTTATTCCCATATTTGGTTTCCGTATTATTGTATGGAATGTTGTACCAGTGTTTACTACTCTTTAGTTTAACAATGTTTTGAATATTAGTGCTGCGTTTTATTATTAGATTTTCCACAATGTTTGTGTGGACGGTTAGTTGATATTTTGGTAGACGCTTGGCCTGCGGACCAAGGCGTGGGCAGAAGCGTGGCGGCTGCGGTCGTGAGGAGTCATGATTTATGTTAAGTCATTGGTCACTGTTATTTTAGCCCATATAAATGTTAATTATCTGGTTAGATGATATTGTATATATCTCTCTAATTAATCCATGTCTTAGTGATAGTGCTCATGTCTCAATAAGGAGGTTATTCTATGATTTGCATGCTGAAGAATATTTCTGGTTATTATTTATACATTTAAGTGTTATTAAGTTTGTCCCCCTTAGCATAAATATATTGTTCTCCATTTTATGCAGTGATGTTTATTTACCCCTAGACAGTTGTTGGCGAGGCCGATTTATTATTATTTTTATTGCACTGCGGGGAGAAGAACCTTATTTAGTCTCAAGGGTGGTAACACAGAGGCTTAAGAGGGTGATGCAGAGGCTCAAGAGAGTGATGCAGAGGCTCAATAGAGGGATGCAGGGGCTCAAGAGAGTGATAGAGAGGCTCAAGAGAGTGAGTCAGAGGATTACGAGATTGATGCAGAGGCTTAAGAGAGTGATGCAGAGGCTTACGAGAGTGATTATTATTCCCTCTCTTGAGCCTCTGCATCACTCTCTTCAGTCTCTTCGTCCCTCTCTTGAGCCTCTGCAACACTCTCTTCAGCCTCTGCATCACTCTCTTAAGCCTCTGAATCCCTCTCCTGAGGCCTCTGCATAAGTCTCTCGAGCCTCTGCATCACACTCTTCATTCTCAGCATCACTCTCGTAAGACTCTGAATCACTTTCTCGAGCCTCTGCATAACTCTCTTGATCCTCTGCATCACTCCCTTGAGCATCTGCATCATTCTCTTGAGCCTCTGCATCACTCTCTAGAGCCTCTGCATCACTCTCTTCAGCCTCTGCATCACTCTCTTAAGCGTCTGCTTCCCTCTCTTGATCCTCTGCATCACTCTCTTGAGCCTTTGCATCACTCTCTTAAGCCTCTGCATCACTTTCGTAATCCTCTGAATCACTCTCTTGAGCCTCTGCATCACTCTCTTGAGCCCCTGCATCCCACTCTTGAGCCTCTGCATGACCCTTTTAAGCCTCTGCATCCCTCTTTTGATCCTCTGCATCACTTTCTAAAGCCTCTGCATCACTCTCTTAAGCCTTTGCATCACTCTCATAAGCCTCTGAATCACTCTCTTGAACCTCTGCATCCCTCTCTTGAGCCTCTGCATTACTCCCAAGAGCATTTGCATCCCTCTCTTGTGCCTTTTCATCCCTCACTTGAGCCTCTGCATCCCTCTCTTGAGCCTCTGCATCACTCTCTTGAACTCCTGCATCCCTCTCATGAGCGTCTGCATCTCTCACTTCAGCCTTTGCATCATTCTTTTAAGCCTCTGCATCCCACTCTTAAGCCTCTGCATTACTCCCAAGAGCATTTGCATCCCTCTCTTGTGCCTTTTCATCCCTCACTTGAGCCTCTGCATCCCTCTCCTGAGCATCCCTCTGCATCCCTCTCTTGAGCCTCTGCAACACTCTCTTCAGCCTCTGCATCACTCTCTTAAGCCTCTGCATCACTCTCTTCGGCCTCTGCATCACTCTCTTAAGCCTCTGCTTACCTCTCTTGATCCTCTGCATCACTCTCTTGAGCCATTGCATAACTCTCTTGAGTCTCTGCATCACTCTCTTGAGCCTCTGTATCCCTCTCTTGAGCCTCTGCAACACTCTCTTCAGCCTCTGCATCACTCTCGTAAACCTCTGAATCACTCTCTTGAGCCTCTCCATCAATCTCTTTAGCCCCTGCATCCCTCTATTGAGCCTCTGCATCCCTTTCTTGAGCCCCTGCATCCCTCTCTTCAGCCTCTGCATCACTCTCTTAAGCCTTTGCATCCATCTCTTGAGCCTCTGAATCCCTCTCTTGAGCCTCTGCATCACTCTCTCGAGCCTCTGCATCACTCTCTTCATCCTCTGCATCCCTCTCTTGAGCATCTGCATCACTCACTTGGCCCCCTGCATCCCTCTCTTGAGCCTCTCCATCACTCACTTGAGCCTCTGCATGACCCTCTTAAGCCTCTGTATCCCTATTTTGAGCCTCTGCATCACTTTCATAAGCCTCTACATCACTTTCTTGAGCCTCTGCATCACTCTCTTGAACTCCTGCATCCCTCTCATGAGCCTCTGCATCCCTCTCCTGAGCCTTTGCATCACTCTCTTAAGCCTCTGCATCCCTCTCTTGACCCTCTGCATCACTCTCGTAAGCCTCTGCATCACTCTCTTGAGCCTCTGCATTCCTCTCTTCAGCCTCTGCAACACTCTCTTCAGTCTCTGCATCACTCTCATAAGACTCGGCATCCCTCTCTTGAACTCCTGCATCCCTCTCATGAGCCTCTGCATCCCTCTCCTGAGCCTTTGCATCACTCTCTTAAGCCTCTGCATCCCTCTCTTGAGCCTCTGCATCACTCTCGTAAGCCTCTGCATCACTCTAATGAGCCTCTGCATAACTCTCTTGAGTCTCTGCATCACTCTCTTGAGCCTCTGTATCCATCTGTTGAGCGTCTGGAACACTCTCTTCAGCCTCTGCTTCTCTCTCGTAAGCCTCTGCATCAGGCTCTTGTGCCTCAGCACAACTCTTTTTAGCCTCTGCATCACTCTCTTGAGTCTCTGCAACACTCTCTTCAGCCTCTGCATCACTCTCTTAAGCCTCTGCATCACTCTCTTCGGCCTCTGCATCACTCTCTTAAGCCTCTGCTTACCCCTCTTGATCTTCTGCATCACTCTCCTGAGCCTGTGTATCACTCTCATGATATTCTGCATCACTCTCTTGAGCCTCTGCATCACTCTCTTGAGCCTCTACATCACACTCTTGAGAGTCTACATCACTCTCTTGAGCCTCTGCATCACTCTCTTAAGCCTCTGCATCCCTCCCTTGATCCTCTGCATCCCTCTCTTGAGCCTCTGCATCATTCTCTTGAGCCTCTGCATCTCTCTCTTAAGCCTCTACATCATTCTCATGAGCCTCTGCATTACTCTTTTGAGCCTCTGCATCACTCTCTTAAGCCTCTCTTTGGCATAATAGTGACTTTTTTCACGTTTATCATGTAGTTTGATGTTACATAAATATATTAATTTTTAACAATATTTCGATACTATTTCATGTAGTATCACAATATGTGATTTGGCCTTCAAATCTCAGAATTTCGCATAATATTGCATTTTAAGCAAGTTTTCTTGCATTTTGTTTCGTACTAAAAATCATCGAATTTAGTAATATTTTGACGTTTATCATCCCCCTTTTCTTTAATGTGATATAAACAAAATATCATCGAATTAGGCAATATTTTGCGTTTTTTCAACGTTTTTGTGAATTTCTAGTTTATTGTTATTATTCATGAAATATACGATAAAAATGAGACAAACACATAATTGATTAGATAATAACCATAAGTACTTCATTTTCAATCATCTATTTGTTTCTCGTTGAAATACTGAGTAAGATATGGAAAAGGGAAGAAGTTCGGTTTTTATTGCATATATCGACGTTTCAGCCGGAATAGAGCGGTTTTACGTGTACATCTTCCATCGGTAATATAAACGGAAAATCAGGAACATTTTAGTCAATTCTAATGAAAACACATTGATTTTTATCATTTGTATTGGAAACAATATTGTCATATGTCTTTTCTTGGATCTAAATAATACGAAACCTCGCTTTATGATTCGAAGTTAAAATCCACAAATTTGGTGTAATAGTGACTTTTTTCACTTTTTTTATGTAGTTTGATATTATGTAAGTATATTCATTTTTACCAATATTTCGATACTATTTCATGTAGTATCACGATATGTGATTTGGCCTTCATATCTCAGATTCACGCCTAATATTGCATTTTAAGCAAGTTTTCTTGCATTTTGTTTCGTACTAAAAATCATCGAATTTAGTAATATTTCGATGTTTATCATCCCCCTTTTCCTTAATTTGATATAAACAAAATATCATCGAATTAGGCAATATTTTGCTGTTTTTCAACGTTTTTGTGAATTTCCAGTTTATTGTTATTAATTCATTGAATATACGGGAAAAATGAGACATACACATAATTGATTAGATAATAACCTTAAATACTTCATTTTCAATCACCTATTTGTTACTCGTTGAAATACTGAGTAAGATATTGAAAAGGGGAGAAGTTCGGTTTTTATTGCATATATCGACGTTTCAGCCGGAATAGAGCGGTTTTACGTGTACATCTTCCATCGGTAATATAAACGGAAAACCAGGAACATTTTAGTCAATTCTAATGAAAACACATTGATTTTTATCATTTGTATTGGAAACAACATTGTCATATGTCTTTTCTTGGATCTAAATAATACAAAAGCTCGCTCTATGATTCGAAGTTAAAATCCTCAAATTTGGAATAATAGTCTTTTTTCACGTTTTTAATGTAGTTTGATATTACATAAATATATTCATTTTTACCAATATTTCGATACTATTTCATGTAGTATCACGATATTTGACTTGGCTTTCAAATCTCAGAATTTCGCCTAATATTGCATTTTAAGCAAGTTTTCTTGCATATTGTTTCGTACTAAAAATCATCGAATTTATTAATATTTTGACGTTTATCATCCCCTTTTTACTTTATGTGATATAAACAAAATATCATCGAATTAGGCAATATTTTGCTGTTTTTCAATGTTTTTGTGAATTTCCAGTTTATTGTTATTAATTCATTGAATATACGGGAAAAAAGAGACAAACACATAATTGATTAGATAATAACCTTAAATACTTCATTTTCAATCATCTATTTGTTACTCGTTGAAATACTGAGTAAGATATTGAAAAGGGGAGAAGTTCGGTTTTTATTGCATATTTCGACGTTTCAGCCTGAATAGAGCGGTTTTACGTTTACATCTTCCATCGGTAATATAAACGGAAAATCAGGAACATTTTAGTTAATTCTAATGAAAACACATTGATTTTTATCATTTGTATTGGAAACAACATTGTCATGTCTTTTCTTGGATCTAAATAATATGAAACCTTGCTTTATGATACGAAGATAAATTCCTCAAATTTGGTATAATAGTGTCTTTTTTTCACGTTTTTAATGTAGTTTGATATTACATAAATATATTAATTTTTACCAATATTTCGATACTATTTCATGTAGTATCACGATATGTGACTTGGCTTTCAAATCTCAGAATTTCGCCTAATATTGCATTTTAAGCAAGTTTTCTTGCATATTGTTTCGTACTAAAAATCATCGAATTTATTAATATTTTGACGTTTATCATCCCCTTTTTACTTTATGTGATATAAACAAAATATCATCGAATTAGGCAATATTTTGCTGTTTTTCAATGTTTTTGTGAATTTCCAGTTTATTGTTATTAATTCATTGAATATACGGGAAAAATGAGACAAACACATAATTGATTAGATAATAACCTTAAATACTTCATTTTCAATCATCTATTTGTTACTCGTTGAAATACTGAGTAAGATATTGAAAAGGGGAGAAGTTCGGTTTTTATTGCATATATCGACGTTTCAGCCGGAATAGAGCGGTTTTACGTGTACATCTTCCACCGGTAATATAAACGGAAAATCAGGAACATTTTAGTCAATTCTAAAGAAAACACATTGATTTTTATCATTTGTATTGGAAACAACATTGTCATATGTCTTTTCTTGGATCTAAATAATACGAAACCTCGCTTTATGATTCGAAGTTAAAATCCACAAATTTGGGGTAATAGTTACTTTTTTCACGTTTTTTATGTAGTTTGATATTACGTAAGTATATTCATTTTTACCAATATTTTGATACTATTTCATGTAGTATCACGATATTTGATTTGGCCTTTAAATCTCAGAATTTCGCATAATATTGCATTTTAAGCAGGTTTTCTTGCATTTTGTTTCGATACTAAAAATCATCAAATTTAGCAATATTTTGACGTTTATCATCCCCCTTTTCCTTTATGTGATATAAACAAAATATCATCGAATTAGGCAATATTTTGCTGTTTTTCAACGTTTTTTGTGAATTTCCAGTTTATTGTTACTAATTCATTATATATACGATAAAAATGAGACAAACACATAATTGATTAGATAATAACCTTAAATACTTCATTTTCAATCATCTATTTGTTTCTCGTTGAAATACTGAGTAAGATATGGAAAAGGGGAGAAGTTCGGTTTTTATTGCATATATCGACGTTTCAGCCGGAATTGTGCGGTTTTACGTGTACATCTTCCATCGGTAATATAAACGGAAAATCAAGAACATTTTAGTTTTTTTCACGTTTTTAATGTAGTTTGATATTACATAAATATATTCATTTTTACCAATATTTCGATACTATTTCATGTAGTATCACGATATGTGATTTGGCCTTCAAATCTCAGAATTTCGCATAATATTGCATTTTAAGCAAGTTTTCTTGCATTTTGTTTCGTACTAAAAATCATCGAATTTATTAATATTTTGACGTTTATCAGCCCCTTTTTACTTTATGTGATATAAACAAAATATCATCGTATTAGGCAAAATTTTGCTGTTTTTCAATGTTTTTGTGAATTTCCAGTTTATTGTTATTAATTCATTGAATATACGGGAAAAATGAGACAAACACATAATTGATTAGATAATAACCTTAAATACTTCATTTTCAATCATCTATTTGTTACTCGTTGAAATACTGAGTAAGATATTGAAAAGGGGAGAAGTTCGGTTTTTATTGCATATATCGACGTTTCAGCCGGAATAGAGCGGTTTTACGTGTACATCTTCCATCGGTAATATAAACGGAAAATCAGGAACATTTTAGTTTTTTTTCACGTTTTTAACGTAGTTTGATATTACATAAATATATTCATTTGTACCAATATTTCGATACTATTTCATGTAGTATCACGATATGTGATTTGGCCTTCAAATCTCAGAATTTCGCATAATATTGCATTTTAAGCAAGTTTTCTTGCATTTTGTTTCGTACTAAATATCATCGAATTTATTAATATTTTGACGTTTATCATCCCCTTTTTACTTTATGTGATATAAACAAAATATCATCGAATTAGGCAATATTTTGCTGTTTTTCAATGTTTTTGTGAATTCCAGTTTATTGTTATTAATTCATTATATATACGATAAAAATGAAACAAACACATAATTGATTAGATAATAACCTTAAATACTTCATTTTCAATCATCTATTGGTTTCTCGTTGAAATACTGAGTAAGATATTAAAAAGGGGAGAAGTTCGGTTTTTATTGCATATATCGACGTTTCAGCCGGAATAGAGCGGTTTTACGTGTACATCTTCCATCTGTAATATAAACGGAAATTCAGGAACATTTTAGTTAATTTTAATGAAAACACATTGATTTTTATTATTTGTATTGGAAACAACATTGTCATATGTCTTTTCCTGGATCTAAAAATTCCAAACCTCGCTTTATGACTCGAAGTTAAAATCCACAAATTTGGCATAATAGTGACTTTTTTCACGTTTTTCATGTAGTTTGATATTACAATAATATGTTAATTTTTAACAATATTTCGATACTATTTTATGTAGTATCACGATATGTGATTTGGCCTTCAAATCTCAGAATTTCGCATAATATTGCATTTTAAGCAAGTTTTCTTGCATTTTGTTTCGTACTAAAAATCATCGAATTTAGTAATATTTTGACGTTTATCATCCCCCTTTTCTTTAATGTGATATAAACAAAATATCATCGAATTAGGCAATATTTTGCGTTTTTTCAACGTTTTGGTGAATTTCTAGTTTATTGTTATTATTCATGAAATATACGATAAAAATGAGACAAACACATAATTGATTAGATAATAACCATAAGTACTTCATTTTCAATCATCTATTTGTTTCTCGTTGAAATACTGAGTAAGATATGGAAAAGGGGAGAAGTTCGGTTTTTATTGCATATATCGACGTTTCAGCCGGAATAGAGCGGTTTTACGTGTTCATCTTCCATCGGTAGTATAAACGGAAAATCAGGAACATTTTAGTCAATTCTAATGAAAACACATTGATTTTTATCATTTGTATTGGAAACAATATTGTCATATGTCTTTTCTTGGATCTAAATAATACGAAACCTCGCTTTATGATTCGAAGTTAAAATCCACAAATTTGGCGTAATAGTGACTTTTTTCACGTTTTTTATGTAGTTTGATATTACGTAAGTATATTCATTTTTACCAATATTTCGATACTATTTAATGTAGTATCACGATATGTGATTTGGCCTTCATATCTCTGATTCTCGCCTAATATTTCATTTTAAGCAAGTTTTCTTGCATTTTGTTTCGTACTAAAAATCATCGAATTTAGTAATATTTTGACGTTTATCATCCCCCTTTTCCTTAATGTGATATAAACAAAATATCATCGAATTAGGCAATATTTTGCAGTTTTTCAACGTTTTTGTGAATTTCCAGTTTATTGTGTAGTATCACGATATGTGACTTGGCTTTCAAATCTCAGAATTTCGCCTAATATTTCATTTTAAGCAAGTTTTCTTGCATATTGTTTCGTACTAAAAATCATCGAATTTATTAATATTTTGACGTTTATCATCCCCTTTTTACTTTATGTGATATAAACAAAATATCATCGAATTAGGCAATATTTTGCTGTTTTTCAATGTTTTTGTGAATTTCCAGTTTATTGTTATTAATTCATTGAATATACGGGAAAAATGAGACAAACACATAATTGATTAGATAATAACCTTAAATACTTCATTTTCAATCATCTATTTGTTACTCGTTGAAATACTGAGTAAGATATTGAAAAGGGGAGAAGTTCGGTTTTTATTGCATATTTCGACGTTTCAGCCTGAATAGAGCGGTTTTACGTGTACATCTTCCATCGGTAATATAAACGGAAAATCAGGAACATTTTAGTTAATTCTAATGAAAACACATTGATTTTTATCATTTGTATTGGAAACAACATTGTCATGTCTTTTCTTGAATCTAAATAATATGAAACCTTGCTTTATGATACGAAGATAAATTCCTCAAATTTGGTATAATAGTGTCTTTTTTCACGTTTTTAATGTAGTTTAATATTACATAAATATATTCATTTTTACCATTATTTCGATACTATTTCATGTAGTATCACGATATGTGACTTGGCTTTCAAATCTCAGAATTTCGCCTAATATTGCATTTTAAGCAAGTTTTCTTGCATATTGTTTCGTACTAAAAATCATCGAATTTATTAATATTTTGACGTTTATCATCCCCTTTTTACTTTATGTGATATAAACAAAATATCATCGAATTAGGCAATATTTTGCTGTTTTTCAATATTTTTGTGAATTTCCAGTTTATTGTTATTAATTCATTGAATAAACGGGAAAAATGAGACAAACACATAATTGATTAGATAATAACCTTAAATACTTCATTTTCAATCATCTATTTGTTACTCGTTGAAATACTGAGTAAGATATTGAAAAGGGGAGAAGTTCGGTTTTTATTGCATATATCGACGTTTCAGCCGGAATAGAGCGGTTTTACGTGTACATCTTCCACCGGTAATATAAACGGAAAATCAGGAACATTTTAGTCAATTCTAATGAAAACACATTGATTTTTATCATTTGTATTGGAAACAACATTGTCATATGTCTTTTCTTGGATCTAAATAATATGAAACCTCGCTTTATGATTCGAAGTTAAAATCCACAAATTTGGCGTAATAGTTACTTTTTTCACGTTTTTTATGTAGTTTGATATTACGTAAGTATATTCATTTTTACCAATATTTTGATACTATTTCATGTAGTATCACGATATTTGATTTGGCCTTTAAATCTCAGAATTTCGCATAATATTGCATTTTAAGCAAGTTTTCTTGCATTTTGTTTCGTACTAAAAATCATCGAATTTATTAATATTTTGACGTTTATCAGCCCCTTTTTACTTTATGTGATATAAACAAAATATCATCGAATTAGGCAATATTTTGCTGTTTTTCAATGTTTTTGTGAATTTCCAGTTTATTGTTATTAATTCATTGAATATACGGGAAAAATGAGACAAACACATAATTGATTAGATAATAACCTTAAATACTTCATTTTCAATCATCTATTTGTTACTCGTTGAAATACTGAGTAAGATATTGAAAAGGGGAGAAGTTCGGTTTTTATTGCATATATCGACGTTTCAGCCGGAATAGAGCGGTTTTACGTGTACATCTTCCATCGGTAATATAAACGGAAAATCAGGAACATTTTAGTTTTTTTTCACGTTTTTAATGTAGTTTGATATTACATAAATATATTCATTTGTACCAATATTTCGATACTATTTCATGTAGTATCACGATATGTGATTTGGCCTTCAAATCTCAGAATTTCGCATAATATTGCATTTTAAGCAAGTTTTCTTGCATTTTGTTTCGTACTAAATATCATCGAATTTATTAATATTTTGACGTTTATCATCCCCTTTTTACTTTATGTGATATAAACAAAATATCATCGAATTAGGCAATATTTTGCTGTTTTTCAATGTTTTTGTGAATTCCAGTTTATTGTTATTAATTCATTATATATACGATAAAAATGAAACAAACACATAATTGATTAGATAATAACCTTAAATACTTCATTTTCAATCATCTATTGGTTTCTCGTTGAAATACTGAGTAAGATATTAAAAAGGGGAGAAGTTCGGTTTTTATTGCATATATCGACGTTTCAGCCGGAATAGAGCGGTTTTACGTGTACATCTTCCATCTGTAATATAAACGGAAATTCAGGAACATTTTAGTTAATTTTAATGAAAACACATTGATTTTTATTATTTGTATTGGAAACAACATTGTCATATGTCTTTTCCTGGATCTAAAAATTCCAAACCTCGCTTTATGACTCGAAGTTAAAATCCACAAATTTGGCATAATAGTGACTTTTTTCACGTTTTTCATGTAGTTTGATATTACAATAATATGTTAATTTTTAACAATATTTCGATACTATTTTATGTAGTATCACGATATGTGATTTGGCCTTCAAATCTCAGAAGTTCGCATAATATTGCATTTTAAGCAAGTTTTCTTGCATTTTGTTTCGTACTAAAAATCATCGAATTTAGTAATATTTTGACGTTTATCATCCCCCTTTTCTTTAATGTAATATAAACAAAATATCATCGAATTAGGCAATATTTTGCGTTTTTCAACGTTTTTGTGAATTTCTAGTTTATTGTTATTATTCATGAAATATACGATAAAAATGAGACAAACACATAATGGATTAGATAATAACCATAAGTACTTCATTTTCAATCATCTATTTGTTTCTCGTTGAAATACTGAGTAAGATATGGAAAAGGGGAGAAGTTCGGTTTTTATTGCATATATCGACGTTTCAGCCGGAATAGAGCGGTTTTACGTGTTCATCTTCCATCGGTTATATAAACGGAAATTCAGGAACATTTTAGTCAATTCTAATGAAAACACATTGATTTTTATCATTTGTATTGGAAACAATATTGTCATATGTCTTTTCTTGGATCTAAATAATACGAAACCTCGCTTTATGATTCGAAGTTAAAATCCACAAATTTGGCGTAATAGTGACTTTTTTCACGTTTTTTATGTAGTTTGATATTACGTAAGTATATTCATTTTTACCAATATTTCGATACTATTTAATGTAGTATCACGATATGTGATTTGGCCTTCATATCTCTGATTCTCGCCTAATATTTCATTTTAAGCAAGTTTTCTTGCATTTTGTTTCGTACTAAAAATCATCGAATTTAGTAATATTTTGACGTTTATCATCCCCCTTTTCCTTAATGTGATATAAACAAAATATCATCGAATTAGGCAATATTTTGCAGTTTTTCAACGTTTTTGTGAATTTCCAGTTTATTGTGTAGTATCACGATATGTGACTTGGCTTTCAAATCTCAGAATTTCGCCTAATATTTCATTTTAAGCAAGTTTTCTTGCATATTGTTTCGTACTAAAAATCATCGAATTTATTAATATTTTGACGTTTATCATCCCCTTTTTACTTTATGTGATATAAACAAAATATCATCGAATTAGGCAATATTTTGCTGTTTTTCAATGTTTTTGTGAATTTCCAGTTTATTGTTATTAATTCATTGAATATACGGGAAAAATGAGACAAACACATAATTGATTAGATAATAACCTTAAATACTTCATTTTCAATCATCTATTTGTTACTCGTTGAAATACTGAGTAAGATATTGAAAAGGGGAGAAATTCGGTTTTTATTGCATATTTCGACGTTTCAGCCTGAATAGAGCGGTTTTACGTGTACATCTTCCATCGGTAATATAAACGGAAAATCAGGAACATTTTAGTTAATTCTAATGAAAACACATTGATTTTTATCATTTGTATTGGAAACAACATTGTCATGTCTTTTCTTGAATCTAAATAATATGAAACCTTGCTTTATGATACGAAGATAAATTCCTCAAATTTGGTATAATAGTGTCTTTTTTCACGTTTTTAATGTAGTTTAATATTACATAAATATATTCATTTTTACCATTATTTCGATACTATTTCATGTAGTATCACGATATGTGACTTGGCTTTCAAATCTCAGAATTTCGCCTAATATTGCATTTTAAGCAAGTTTTCTTGCATATTGTTTCGTACTAAAAATCATCGAATTTATTAATATTTTGACGTTTATCATCCCCTTTTTACTTTATGTGATATAAACAAAATATCATCGAATTAGGCAATATTTTGCTGTTTTTCAATGTTTTTGTGAATTTCCAGTTTATTGTTATTAATTCATTGAATAAACGGGAAAAATGAGACAAACACATAATTGATTAGATAATAACCTTAAATACTTCATTTTCAATCATCTATTTGTTACTCGTTGAAATACTGAGTAAGATATTGAAAAGGGGAGAAGTTCGGTTTTTATTGCATATATCGACGTTTCAGCCGGAATAGAGCGGTTTTACGTGTACATCTTCCACCGGTAATATAAACGGAAAATCAGGAACATTTTAGTCAATTCTAATGAAAACACATTGATTTTTATCATTTGTATTGGAAACAACATTGTCATATGTCTTTTCTTGGATCTAAATAATATGAAACCTCGCTTTATGATTCGAAGTTAAAATCCACAAATTTGGCGTAATAGTTACTTTTTTCACGTTTTTTATGTAGTTTGATATTACGTAAGTATATTCATTTTTACCAATATTTTGATACTATTTCATGTAGTATCACGATATTTGATTTGGCCTTTAAATCTCAGAATTTCGCATAATATTGCATTTTAAGCAAGTTTTCTTGCATTTTGTTTCGTACTAAAAATCATCGAATTTATTAATATTTTGACGTTTATCAGCCCCTTTTTACTTTATGTGATATAAACAAAATATCATCGAATTAGGCAATATTTTGCTGTTTTTCAATGTTTTTGTGAATTTCCAGTTTATTGTTATTAATTCATTGAATATACGGGAAAAATGAGACAAACACATAATTGATTAGATAATAACCTTAAATACTTCATTTTCAATCATCTATTTGTTACTCGTTGAAATACTGAGTAAGATATTGAAAAGGAGAGAAGTTCGGTTTTTATTGCATATATCGACGTTTCAGCCGGAATAGAGCGGTTTTACGTGTACATCTTCCATCGGTAATATAAACGGAAAATCAGGAACATTTTAGTTTTTTTTCACGTTTTTAATGTAGTTTGATATTACATAAATATATTCATTTTTACCAATATTTCGATACTATTTCATGTAGTATCACGATATGTGATTTGGCCTTCAAATCTCAGAATTTTGCATAATATTGCATTTTAAGCAAGTTTTCTTGCATTTTGTTTCGTACTAAAAATCATCGAATTTATTAATATTTTGACGTTTATCAGCCCCTTTTTACTTTATGTGATATAAACAAAATATCATCGAATTAGGCAATATTTTGCTGTTTTTCAATGTTTTTGTGAATTTCCAGTTTATTGTTATTAATTCATTGAATATACGGGAAAAATGAGACAAACACATAATTGATTAGATAATAACCTTAAATACTTCATTTTCAATCATCTATTTGTTACTCGTTGAAATACTGAGTAAGATATTGAAAAGGGGAGAAGTTCGGTTTTTATTGCATATATCGACGTTTCAGCCGGAATAGAGCGGTTTTACGTGTACATCTTACATCGGTAATATAAACGGAAAATCAGGAACATTTTAGTTAATTCTAATGAAAACACATTGATTTTTATCATTTGTATTGGAAACAACATTGTCATGTCTTTTCTTGAATCTAAATAATATGAAACCTTGCTTTATGATACGAAGATAAATTCCTCAAATTTGGTATAATAGTGTCTTTTTTCACGTTTTTAATGTAGTTTGATATTACATAAATATATTCATTTTTACCATTATTTCGATACTATTTCATGTAGTATCACGATATGTGACTTGGCTTTCAAATCTCAGAATTTCGCCTAATATTGCATTTTAAGCAAGTTTTCTTGCATATTGTTTCGTACTAAAAATCATCGAATTTATTAATATTTTGACGTTTATCATCCCCTTTTTACTTTATGTGATATAAACAAAATATCATCGAATTAGGCAATATTTTGCTGTTTTTCAATGTTTTTGTGAATTTCCAGTTTATTGTTATTAATTCATTGAATAAACGGGAAAAATGAGACAAACACATAATTGATTAGATAATAACCTTAAATACTTCATTTTCAATCATCTATTTGTTACTCGTTGAAATACTGAGTAAGATATTGAAAAGGGGAGAAGTTCGGTTTTTATTGCATATATCGACGTTTCAGCCGGAATAGAGCGGTTTTACGTGTACATCTTCCACCGGTAATATAAACGGAAAATCAGGAACATTTTAGTCAATTCTAATGAAAACACATTGATTTTTATCATTTGTATTGGAAACAACATTGTCATATGTCTTTTCTTGGATCTAAATAATATGAAACCTCGCTTTATGATTCGAAGTTAAAATCCACAAATTTGGCGTAATAGTTACTTTTTTCACGTTTTTTATGTAGTTTGATATTACGTAAGTATATTCATTTTTACCAATATTTTGATACTATTTCATGTAGTATCACGATATTTGATTTGGCCTTTAAATCTCAGAATTTCGCATAATATTGCATTTTAAGCAAGTTTTCTTGCATTTTGTTTCGTACTAAAAATCATCGAATTTAGCAAAATTTTGACGTTTATCATCTCCCTTTTCCTTTATGTGATATAAACAAAATATCATCGAATTAGGCAATATTTTGCTGTTTTTCAACGTTTTTGTGAATTTCCAGTTTATTGTTACTAATTCATTATATATACGATAAAAATGAGACAAACACATAATTGATTAGATAATAACCTTAAATACTTCATTTTCAATCATCTATTTGTTTCTCGTTGAAATACTGAGTAACATATGGACAAGGGGAGAAGTTCGGTTTTTATTGCATATATCGACGTTTCAGCCGGAATTGTGCGGTTTTACGTGTACATCTTCCATCGGTAATATAAACGGAAAATCAGGAACATTTTAGTTAATTCTAATGAAAACACATTGATTTTTATCATTTGTATTGGAAACAACATTGTCATATGTCTTTTCTTGGATCTAAATAATACAAAAGCTCGCTCTATGATTCGAAGTTAAAATCCTCAAATTTGGAATAATAGTCTTTTTTAACGTTTTTAATGTAGTTTGATATTACATAAATATATTCATTTTTACCAATAATTCGATACTATTTCATGTAGTATCACGATATGTGATTTGGCCTTCAAATCTCAGAATTTCGCATAATATTGCATTTTAAGCAAGTTTTCTTGCATTTTGTTTCGTACTAAAAATCATCGAATTTATTAATATTTTGACGTTTATCATCCCCTTTTTACTTTATGTGATATAAACAAAATATCATCAAATTAGGCAATATTTTGCTGTTTTTCAATGTTTTTGTGAATTTCCAGTTTATTGTTATTAATTCACTATATATACGATAAAAATGAAACAAACACATAATTGATTAGATAATAACCTTAAATACTTCATTTTCAATCATCTATTTGTTACTCGTTGAAATACTGAGTAAGATATTGAAAAGGGGAGAAGTTCGGTTTTTATTGCATATATCGACGTTTCAGCCGGAATAGAGCGGTTTTACGTGTACATCTTCCATCGGTAATATAAACGGAAAATCAGGAACATTTTAGTTTTTTTCACGTTTTTAATGTAGTTTGATATTACATAAATATATTCATTTGTACCAATATTTCGATACTATTTCATGTAGTATCACGATATGTGATTTGGCCTTCAAATCTCAGAATTTCGCATAATATTGCATTTTAAGCAAGTTTTCTTGCATTTTGTTTCGTACTAAATATCATCGAATTTATTAATATTTTGACGTTTATCATCCCCTTTTTACTTTATGTGATATAAACAAAATATCATCGAATTAGGCAATATTTTGCTGTTTTTCAATGTTTTTGTGAATTTCCAGTTTATTGTTATTAATTCATTATATATACGATAAAAATGAAACAAACACATAATTGATTAGATAATAACCTTAAATACTTCATTTTCAATCATCTATTGGTTTCTCGTTGAAATACTGAGTAAGATATTAAAAAGGGGAGAAGTTCGGTTTTTATTGCATATATCGAATTATCAATTCAATTAGTCAATTCTAATGAAAACACATTGATTTTTATCATTTGTATTGGAAACAACATTGTCATGTCTTTTCTTGAATCTAAATAATATGAAACCTTGCTTTATGATACGAAGATAAATTCCTCAAATTTGGTATAATAGTGTCTTTTTTCACGTTTTTAATGTAGTTTGATATTACATAAATATATTCATTTTTACCATTATTTCGATACTATTTCATGTAGTATCACGATATGTGACTTGGCTTTCAAATCTCAGAATTTCGCCTAATATTGCATTTTAAGCAAGTTTTCTTGCATATTGTTTCGTACTAAAAATCATCGAATTTATTAATATTTTGACGTTTATCATCCCCTTTTTACTTTATGTGATATAAACAAAATATCATCGAATTAGGCAATATTTTGCTGTTTTTCAATGTTTTTGTGAATTTCCAGTTTATTGTTATTAATTCATTGAATATACGGGAAAAATGAGACAAACACATAATTGATTAGATAATAACCTTAAATACTTCATTTTCAATCATCTATTTGTTACTCGTTGAAATACTGAGTAAGATATTGAAAAGGGGAGAAGTTCGGTTTTTATTGCATATTTCGACGTTTCAGCCTGAATAGAGC
>NW_025567987.1:0-11285 GCF_020424385.1 Procambarus clarkii
TCCAGTAACTGGCCTCCTAGTTCCTCCTCCTGATTTCATTACCTTACATTTACTTGGGTTGAACTTTAGTAGCCATTGTCGGACCATTCCTTCAGTTTGTCTAGGTCATCTTGTAGCCTCATACTATCCTCCTCTGTCCTGATCCTCCTCATAATTTTTGCGTCATCAGCAAACATCGAGAGGAACGAGTCAATTCCTTTTGGGAATTTACGTATATCAGAAATACTCTAGGTCCAAGGACTAATCCCTGTGGGACTTCACTGGTGACTCCCCGCCACTCCGAAACCTCACTCTCACGGTGACTCGCTGTGTCCTGTTGCTTAGGTACTCTCTTATCCAGTGGAGTACCTTCCCTTTCACTCCTGCCTGCATCTCCAGTTTGTGCACTAGTCTCTTATGTAGTACTGTGTCAAAAGCTTTCTGGCAGTCCAAAAATATGCAGTCTGCCCAGCCCTCTCTCTCTTGCATGATTTTTGTTGCCTGGTCATAGAACTCAATTAATCTTGTAAGGCATGATTTGCCATCTCTGAACCCATGTTGATGTTGTGTTACAAAGTTTTTCTGCTTTAGATGTTTCACTAGCTTTTTTCGCACAATCTTTTCCATCATCTTGCATGGAATGCAAGTCAGGGACACTGCCCTGTAGTTCAGTGCCTCCTGCCTATCACCCTTCTTGTATATTGGGACTACATTGGCCTTCTTCCAAATTTTTGGCAGTTCACCTGTTACCAGTGACTTGGTGTACACTATGGAGAGTGGTACTCACAGAGCTTCAGATCCTTCCTTTAGAATCCATGGTGAGATTCTATCCGGGCCTCTGTGTGTGTGTGTGTGTGTGTGTGTGTGTGTGTGTGTGTGTGTGTGTGTGTGTGTGTGTGTGTGTGTGTGTGTGTGTGTGTGTGTGTGTGTGTGTGTGTGTGTGTGTGTGTTTGTGTGTGTTTGTATTTGTGTTTGTGTACTCACTTATTTGTACTCACCAATTTGTATATGTAGGATCAAGTCAAGCTAATGCATCACTACACATCTAGCATCCATTAGTCAAATATAATGTCTCCCAATCTTCATATATTTTGGCATACATCCTTGCTAAATTGTGTTTGAAGTTTCCTTTTTACTGCCTCCTAATACAGTTCAATCCCATTTCCTTTAAAACGTTCTCCCCCAAAAAAATTCTCAGTTCTTTATAGTCTTCTTTTATAATAAGTTCCTTTATACCTTCTTCCAATGTTATCTTGTTCTATACGTGTTTTTTGCCAAGATTTCTTTTTCGGGCGTTCATTAAATTTATTATGTTCCTATCTCTTCTTTCCATGTTTTCTTTTAAGCTTCTTAAAGTTTGGTTCCTTACCTCTCTGTGTACCCTAATTTCTCTTAGTGGTAAGACGAGCCTGGTTGTAAATGCCTGAACTATTTCGAGTCTTACTCATGCGCTCATCCGAGGTTCAGATTGTACTTCGAGATTCATATTGCTGTTAGGACGGACTTAAAGATGACTAGTGCTTGCCACTTTCGCGTCCTGTGAAGCACTTATACTCTCCTCTTACGGCTCTGTCCTCTTTACGTCCTCTTTGGCTGCATCTCTGGCTTTAGAATTGTGTGCTCATAAGTAATTATCAAAAACATACATACACATATATATATATATATATATATTATATATATATATATATATATATATATATATATATATATATATATATATATATATATATATATATATACACTAGCAGTACCTGGCCACCATTCCCCTTACCACCGTCCCCTCGTCCTCCCCAACATTCCCTCTTCCTTTCCACCATGCCCTACTCCCCTGTCCTTTTGTCCTCCCCAACATTGCAAACTCCCCCATCCCCCTCGTCACCACACATCCCAAACTACCCCGTTGCCTCGTCCTTCACCACTATTACCTTCTCCCTTGTCCCTTCGTCCTTCCCACCATCTCTCACTTCCGTCCCCTCGTCATCCCCACCATTCCCCACTCTCTCGTTCGATGCCTTCCCAAATTGTCTGATGGTCCCATCAGAAAATTGGGAATATCAAGTGATCTGATGTTCCCATCACTGAAATATAAGAAAAACAGTTAAAAAATTAAATGAAAATAAGAAAAAAACTATACTCACGAAATGAACGGCATGGTAAACAACACAGCTCAATTCCGATACAATTAACACAAAATAATTAAATCAAAATGAAAGTAAATCAAAATCTATAAAAATTCAATTTATCAATGCAATCTGAAACATTGAAATGAAATTGTAGCATATATAGTACAGCATGTGTGTTGCTCTTACATGCAAGAGATGGCGCTGTTTTTCAAGAAAAAACATAGTTTTACCTGTTACAGGTGTGGCATCTATACTTATACTGACGAAATGAACAGTATGGTAAACAACACAGATCAATTCCAACACAATGTCACAGAAAATAATTCAATACCATATAAAACAAATCGAAATCTATGAAAATACAATTTATCAATGCAATCGGACACCTTGAAATCGAATTCGTGACATATTTAGTATTGTGTGCATGTTGCATTTAGAAAAAAAATAATAAAAACAGGTAATTTAAGGAAAAATTGTAGTTCGTTCCTCTCTATCTCTACTTTTTCCATTCCCTCTCATGTCTGTCTGTCTGTCCCTCTCACTGTCTCTATCGCTGTCTCTCTCTCTCTCTCTCTCTCTCTCTCTCTCTCTCTCTCTCTCTCTCTCTCTCTCTCTCTCTCTCTCTCTCTCTCTCTCTCTCTCTCTCTCTCTCTCTCTCTCTCTCTCTCTCTCTCTCTCTCTCTCTCTCTCTCTCTCTCTCTCTGTCTCTCACTTCGTTCCTCACTATCTCCCCTTCCTCCCATCTTCCGTGACTGACGCAGCGATATGGTTTCCTCACCAACTGTAAGGAGCCCGGCAGATTCCCAGATACACATCACACTCACATCAGTCCACGAACTGTGTAGGTGTCTGGGGGTAGAGAAGGGGAACTTTTCCCATCATTATATCGTTATTACAAAACTTCTGATTGATTGCGTTCATCTCGCTTGCCATCATCGGGTTAGGAATGGGGAGGGGGAAGTAAGAATGGGATGGCACTTCCTCTTTCCCCCCCCCCCAACAACACCCCCACACACCCTTCCCAGCCTCCCCCCATATCTGTACCTCCTGGTATATATAATTGTTCAGTTATATAATATATATAATATGTATCCTCTGGTATATATAACTGCTCGTCTGTCTGTGTTTTTCTATTAGATGTAGCATTATTGCATAGTTGGTTAGGCAGATTATGTTCGTTGGGTAGGGGGTGGGAGGCGATGTAGAGATGTGCTGGAGTGGTTCAGAGATACGTTTGCGTGTGAAGGGATAATTACATTTGCGTTTTCTTAGTTGTGAGTGATAGAACACGAGTTCGTGAACGTAAATTCATTGACGAGTGAGCACACTCGTAGTCCTAATGGACTAGGTTCGATTCCCGGCGGAGGCGGAAACAAACGGGCAGAGTATCTTTCATCCTGATGCGCCAGTGCACCAAGCAGTAAATACGTACCTGGAAGTTAGACAGCTGCTCCAGGCTTCTCCCTGAGGGTGTGTAACAGTGTAACAAAAAGGAGGCCTTGTCGAGGACTGGGCCGCGGGCACGCTAAGTACCGAAATCATCTCAAGATAACTTCAAGATAACCGCTAGAAGGTATTTAAGATCTATCAACAGCGGAGGGGCATTTATGGCCTTACAAAAGAATAGGAGTGGCATTGTCGTAAGCCTTACTGAAAAATAGAAATGGCCCTGACACATGCCTCACTGACGGATAGAAATGGCACTAATATAAGCCTCCACAGAAGGATAGAAATGGCACTGATAAGCCTCCACAGGAGGATAGAAATGGCACTGACATAAGCCTCCACAGAAGGATAGAAATTGCACTTGAGTAGGTTTTACTGAAGGGATTGGACTGGCTGTGGTGTCCCGTATTGGATGGCCCAATACCACGCGATCACATGGTTATTTCGTACAACTTTAGCAATGATTGTATTCTTATTACGAAACTTCTGAGAACGAATGAGCTCGTTAATCGTACAAACACCTCCGTAAGGGTAATTCGACACCCTGTGAAGAGTTTGTTATTTTCGAGTTTCCAGCCTTTATTGTAGACAAGTAAGCCTTTTTTTGACTGATTTGTACCTTAATTTGCATAGCGGGAGATATTTACACCTTCCTTTCCCCTCTCAGGTCTACTTTAAGAGTACTTAGATATTTCCCTTTACTGAGCCTATGTCGTCATTTGGGTTCGCATTGTCGGGGACAGGAAGCCTGATCAAGGTCTACCTAGGTAGACAACTAACGATCTCCCTCATAAAGAGCCACACAAACCAGTTTCCTAAGTCCATTAAAGGCCTGACGGACACAGGCATCGTGTTTGAGGTTCCCTTAGGCTCACTGCCAACCATGCCCAGGATGCAACCCACAACAGCTGAGTAACTCCTTGGTCCCTAGTTACTGCTAGTTGAAGAGGTTAATCAGGTGAAAGGAAATGTTGGCTAAACGCTGCTGTCCTGGTTAATATAAGTTAATCAAGAATAAATTATATATTCTGTTCTGCATTTATTCATGTACAACAATATGTACATGTTGTACATAATGTTGTTGAGAGAGAGAGAGAGTGGTAGTCAGTTACATCATTATATTTCATTGTTTGTGTTGCCCGCTCGTCTGTGACCCTGACTCACCTACTCACCCATCCACAAACTCACTCAGAAGCATTCCAGACGTTCCTCGGGAGCAATTGAAAATGTTGCTGATATCATTGCACGAAACATTCCACAAGGAACTCATTCTCGGCGCGCCAATGCCCTTTCTTGTGTGTAGCAGGAGAGACAGAGAGAGAGAGAGAGAGAGAGAGAGAGAGAGAGAGAGAGAGAGAGAGAGAGTGGGAGCGAGAGCGAGTAAAAGAGGGAAGATGAAATGGCAGGGTTGATTGCCATTTCATTTGTTTGGTTATACCGCTGTATAACCAGCGAGAGGCATTTCGGATATACATGGGTATGTGTATATCGGAAAGACAGATATACAGAGATTTTAGCAGACAATAGAGACATCAAAGGAAATAATTATTGAGATAAAACAAGTACTGTATTACTAATACAGCACTTGTATTACAACTACAGTACCTGTATTAGCGAAACCCTGTAAATACCTAATAAAAACACTTGTTAACACTCAGTTTGGTCCCTCAAACGAGCCTATTCCGAGGAAAAACAATCGTTAACACCAAGTAAATCGGCCGGAAGTCAGCTTATAGAGGCAGATAACCTCGTGGCCTCGTATCAACACCCCTTGGTGTGTATATCCCTCGCCTTGCTGTGGCCTCTTCCCGGAATGGCAGATAACCTCGTGGCCTCGTATCAACACCCCTTGGTGTGTATATCCCTCGCCTTGCTGTGGCCTCTTCCCGGAATGGCAGATAACCTCGTGGCCTCGTATCAACACCCCTTGGTGTGTATATCCCTCGCCTTGCTGTGGCCTCTTCCCGGAATCAAGGCTTCCCTGAATGTATGAATCGATAACAGTGATGAAAAGCTTGTATGACTGGTGTACATTGGAGGCTAAATGGCGCTGGGCGTAGCAGAAGGCGGTGATTTATGTTTATTTTTTATCACGGGGGAAGGAATTGACGGAAGAAAGTGGGATTTGTAGATATAAGGAGAGAATGGAGTTATATATAGTGTAGGGAAGCTACTAAGAGAATAGCTATACATCAGGAGGGGTGAGAATAGGGGTATATACTAATTTGTATATTCCAGCTTTGATTCAAGGATATAGGATATATTATTGAATATGATATCAAGAGTGGGATCGATGATTTTTGCACGAATCTTCTCAATATTTCCTGTTTTTTTTGTTTGTTTTGCCCTTGAGAAGGAAGTTGACATATTAACTCTCCATAAGCTCTATAAACCGGTTTATTGTAGGTTGATGCTATATGCTGATCCTGTCAACATTTTAAATGACAGAGTAATGGTGGAATACAGTTTAGCTGGTGCAATCTAATTTATAATCGATCAACCCGTTATCTTACAAACAACGTCGCTATCCGCTCTTATTCGCTCTAAGGCTAAAAACTGTCGTACTAGAAAATGAAAGCGGCTCGCGAAAGTGACGTACTGTCCCGTTTTCTGTTTAGAGTCCTCTGGCATAGTCTGTTAGATTAGGAAAAGACAGTTTAAATTAACAGTTTTCATGACGTTTTGAAATCTTAGGAGAACTTGCTGCTCCCCTAACTTACCAGAGGCCAGGACCTAAAAAGTTGCTTTTTGGGTCCATTACATTTGGAAAATAAAATTTCATATTCTAGTACGGTTCTAGTAAATTTCATATTCTAGTAAATTTCATATTCATAATACGGAGGCCGGCGTATGTCCAGGCAGGAAGTAGATACAGGGGAGTTAAGCATTCTTGCCACAAAGGGTCAATGAGTACATTGGCCGGTGCAGAGCGTGAGAAAGGGGAGACGCCAGCGAGGTGTTCATGACATCACCTCTCCTACTGATCATCGAGCGGTCATTATGATTGGTTCCCGCTCATTTGATGCAATGCTATTGGTCAAATTGTAACCTTTTGTGTTGGGTGCCCACGAGACGCCCTGAGCTTCAGGCAAAAGTATTCAAGTGAGGGAGCCCTTACACAGAAGACGTGTCCTGTTCTGTCTAATGACCAATAGACTGAAGTTAACTCAGCGTCTTGTCGATATACTCACACTCGCCCAGAATCACGATTGTGAATATATTGTTCAGAAGCCTATAGTGACAAAATCTCCAGAGCGAAACAGACTGGTATCAGGTAACCCCTGGTGACAAAGATCGTTGTGAGTGACCTAGAGTGAACTAAGGCAGTGCCGCCGCCTAAGTAGCCTGTGTGTGACTTTACCACAAGTGTACCTGCATGGTACCACAGCCGCCGCCAGCCGCCACTCTGTCGAACATGCAGCTAGTACCTCAGTACCTCGAGGCGCCCGCCGCCGCCCTCACTGTACCACGTGACGTCACCACCCTTACTCACCGCCAGTGCCAACTGTGTGCGTGCGTGTGTGTGTGTGTTAAGCATACAGCACGCCCTCCTACCCCGTGTCAAGTACGGATTGTGGGAAACCTGTCGTCAATGGTCTCACGTCAGAACGAGCGCCCAGCTGTCAGGCCACCTACAAGTTCTTGAATAAATGTGCCTGAGTGAGTGAGTAAGTAAGAGAGGTACCTTATCTGTAAGTACAAGATCTTGTCATTGTTTTCTTGTGTCTGTGTTGATCTGGGATCAACCACAGTTCTCACCTTCTCATACCTGACACAGGTTATAGGTGAATCGACGGTGAATGGGTGGTTATCTGTGTGGTATCACGGCATTACACTCGTCTGTGAATGTGAGCTTCACATACACCACACATTTAGTTATTGTGTGTGATTATTATTGTGCATGTTATTGCCTGTCTCATTGACAGTGTATTTGTGATTTATTGCATATCATCATTACCGAGTATCCGGTTGGAACTATTGTGATCCCTTTGCATACCGGCAGTTAGGTTGCCGTGTTAATGATTGGCTGTTAACTGTGTTAAGTTAGGTGTTACTCCACGAGTGGATACGAGTCGTATAGCCAGACGTCAAGAGTCTCGCTAATGCAACCATAGCCTTTCTGACGCCAATCTAAAGTAAATCAAGCACCCTTTGTATTAGTGGTTAAGTTAGTAAATAAACTACTATTAAGCTTTATGCGGTGTTTCCGTTGAACCACTTCTGAATACTGCCAATATTACTCAAGCCTTCAGCTCTAAGTGTCTCCAACACCGAGTTGCCTAATTCACTAAACTATAAATGTGATGAGGACCCTAGGAGTCCCTTAAAGTGTTAAATCATTGAGGAGATTCCAACGATCAACGTGGAGCAGGACCAGGTGAGGCTAGTCTGAGAAGAGACCCTCAAGGACTCTAACTCGAACTTGCTCCCAGGCCCTGTACGGTTGCTCTCGTATTTTCTATTCTGCTAATTCCGACAGCTTCGTGAAGCGTCTGCCACATGTACATTGGCGACGTACGCATTGCAGTCGTGAAAGTAAAAAAGAAAACCCCCACAGAGAGAGAGAGAGAGAGCACAGTGGGAGAGGGAGAGGCACAGTGGGAGTGTGTGTGTGTGTGTGAGTGTATGTGTGTGTGTGTGTGTGTGTGTGTGTGTGTGTGTGTGTGTGTGTGTGTGTGTGTGTGTGTGTGTGTGTGTGTGTGTGTGTGTGTGTGTGTGTGTGTGTGTGTGTGTGTGTGTGTGTGTGTGTACTCACCTATTTGTACTCACCTATTTGTGCTTGCGGGGGTTCAGCTTTGGCTCTTTGGTCCCGCCTCTCAACTGTCAATCAACTGGTGTACAGATTCCTGAGCCTACTGGGCTCTATCATATCTACATTTAAAACTGTGTATGGAGTCAGCCTCCACCACATCACTGCCTAATGCATTCCATCCGTTAACTACTCTGACACTGAAAAAGTTCCTTCTAACGTCTCTGTGGCTCATGTGGGTACTCAGTTTTCACCTGTGTCCCCTTGTTCGCGTTCCACCAGTGTTGAATAGTTTATCCTTGTTTACCCGGTCGATTCCTCTGAGGATTTTGTAGGTTGTGATCATGTCTCCCCTTACTCCTCTGTCTTCCAGTGTCGTAAGGTGCATTTCCCGCAGCCTTTCCTCGCAGGACTAGTCTAGTGGCATACCTTTAGACTTTTTCCAGCTTCGTCTTGTGCTTGACAAGATACGGGCTCCATGCTGGGGCCGCATACTCCAGGATTGGTCTTACATATGTGGTGTACAAGATTCTGAATGATTCCTTACACAGGTTCCTGAACGATGCTCTGATGTTAGCCAGCCTCGCATATGCCGCAGACGTTATTCTTTTTATGTGGGCTTCAGGAGACAGGTTTGGTGTGATATCAACTCCTAGATCTTTCTCTCTGTCCGTTTCATTAAGTACTTCATCTCCTATTCTGTATCCTGTGTCTGGCCTTCTGTTTCCACTGCCTAGTTTCATTTCTTTGCATTTACTCGGGTTGAACTTCAACAGCCATTTGTTGGACCATTCACTCAGTCTGTCTAGGTCATCTTGTAGCCTCCTACTATCGTCCTCAGTTTCAATCCTCCTCATAAGTTTTGCATCATCGGCAAACATTGAGAGAAACGATTCTATACCCTCCGGGAGATCATTTACATATATCAGAAACAGTATAGGTCCAAGGACTGACCCCTGCGGGACTCCACTCGTAACGTCTCGCCAATCTGAGACCTCACCCCTCACACTGACTCGTTGTCTCCTGTTACTTAGGTACTCCTGTATCCAACGGAGTTCCTTCCCTTTCACTCCAGCCAGCATCTACAGCTTTTTCACTAGCCTTTTGTGTGGCACTGTTTCAAAGGCTTTCTGACAATCCAAAAATATGCAGTCTGCCCACCCTTCTCTTTCTTGCCTTATTTTTGTTGCCTGGTCGTAGAATTTAAGTAACCCTGTGAGGCAGGGCCTGCCATCCCTAAATCCATGTTGGTGCTGTGTTACAAAGTTCTTTCGCTCTAGGTGCTCCACTAGCTTTCTTCGCACAATCTTCTCCATCAGCTTGCATGGTATGCAGGTTAGGGACACTAGCCTGTAATTCAGTGCCTCCTATCTATCCCCTTTCTTGTATATCGGGACTACGTTAGCTGCTTTCCAAATTTCTGGCAGTTCCCTTGTTGCCAGAGATTTGTTATACACTATGGAGAGTGGTAGGCACAGTTCTTCTGCTCCCTCCTTTAGTATCCAAGGGGAGATTCCATCTGGGCCAATAGCTTTTGTCACATCCAATTCTAGTAAACACTTCCTTACTTCCCCGCTGGTAATCTCAAACTCTTCCAGTGGTTCCTGGTTAGCTATTCCCTCTCTTATCTCTTGGATTTCTCCTTGCTCTTAGGTGAAGACCTCTTGGAATTTCTTATTCAGTTCCTCACACACTTCCTTGTCGTTTGTAGTGAATCCTTCTGCCCCTATCCTTAATTTCATAACCTGTTCCTTTACTGTTGTTTTTCTCCTGATGTGGCTATGCAGCAATTTAGGCTGAGTCTTTGCCTTGCTTGCGATGTCATTTTCGTATTGTCTTTCTGCCTCTCTTCTCATCCTAACATATTCATTCCTGGCATTCTGGTATCTTTCTCTGCTCTCCAGTGTCCTGTTATTCCTATAGTTTCTCCATGCACTTTTACTCTGCTGCTTAGCTAGCCTACATCTCTGATTAAACCATGGGTTTCTCATCTTCATTTCACTGTTTTCCATTTGGGCTGGACAAACTTGTTTGCTGCGTTCTTGCACTTTCACGTGATGTAGTCCATCATATCTTGGGCCGTCTTTTCCCTGAGCTCTGTTTCCCATGCTATATCTTTTAGGAATTTTCTTATCTCTTCATAGTTTCCCTTTCGGTATGCTAACCTTTTGGTTTCGGTATCCCTCCTCGAGTTCAATAACCCTTCTTCAATCAGGTACTTAAACACCAGTACACTGTGGTCGCTCATTCCTACTGGTACCTCAAAACCGATTTCTATGTCAGAGTCGTTCATGGTGAAGACCAGGTCGAGTCTCGCTGGTTCGTCATTTCCTCTTATCCTTGTGGGTTCTCTGACATACTGGGTTAAGAAGTTTCTAGTCACCACCTCCAGTAGTTTGGCTCTCCACGTATCCTCGCCTCCATGCGGTTCCTTGTTCTCCCAATCAATCCTTCCGTGATTGAAGTCCTCCATGATGAGCAGGTGGGATCTATTTCTACAGGCAGCAGAGGCTGCCTTCTCAATTATAGTGTTAACTGCCATGTTGTTGCTTTCGTACTTTTGACTGGGTCTCCTGTCATTTGGTGGAGGATTATATATTACTGCTACTACTATCCTTGGTCATCCCATTGTCATGGTGCCTGTTATGTAGTCTCTGAAACCCACACAGCCCGGGATGGCCATCTCCTTAAAACTCCATTCCTTTCTCATGAGTAGGGCCACTCCTCCTCCTCCCCTACCTTCCCTCTCTTTCCTTATTACTGTATGTAATATGTGTACTGTATGTGTGTGTGTGTGTGTGTGTGTGTGTGTGTGTGTGTGTGTGTGTGTGTGTGTGTGTGTGTGTGTGTGTGTGTGTGTGTGTGTGTGTGTGTGTGTGTGTGTGTGTACTTGCCTGCATATACTAACCTATTTGTATGCCTTTGTGGGGATATATATTCGGTGCAATATTCAACAATGTAAAGCCTTGGCTCACTTTCTGGCT
>NW_025567988.1:0-37241 GCF_020424385.1 Procambarus clarkii
TGGAAAAGCAAAGTCACCACAGGTGCCCTGTGACAGCAAATAGACGGACTGCAGAGGCCCAGAGGAAATGCACCGTGCGAAAAGCTAGAGCAACATCCACCTCTGTTGTATCACCCACCCACAAATGTGCCGTGTGTGGGCTAGCCTTTTGTACCCAGACTGGTCACATCCTCCTCATCTGGCACATAGCCATCGACCGTTGACCTGATATATGGAAGTCACGGTCATCTGCCACTCCGAAGGTGGAACATTATCATTGTTGACTATGCGTGGGGTGTTGACTGTGTGTGTGAGATATTGTTGACAATGTGTGGGGTGTTGACTGTGTGGGGTGTTGAATATGTGTGTGTGTGTGTGGGGTATTGTTGACAATGTGTGCGGTGTTGACTGTGTGTGTGGGATGTTGTAGACTATGTGTGGGGTGTTGACTGTGTGTAGCGTATTGTTGACTATGTGTGAGGTGTTGACTGTGTGTGTTTGGCGTATTGTTGATAATGTGGGGGGGGGGGGGTGTTGACTGTGTAGGGTATTGTTGACTATGTGGGGGTGTTGACTGTATGTGTGTGTGGGGGGTATTGTTGACTATATGTGGGATGTTGACTGTATGTGTGTGGGATACTGTTTGTGGAAAATTCCACTCATGTTAATATTAATTTTATCTAAGGAATGTATTATTCTATATGATATCTATATATCAGAATCATATCAGATTCATTATCTATTGATCATATCTACTGTATCTACTTCAGCATTCTTCATGACCATTTAGTAAAGTACACCATTGAGCTTAATACCTATATAATATTGAAGATGTGATCACAAGAATCTAGAAGTTCATTATAATAAAAAATATTGCTGAAACCAAGGTTATAGCTTCCAGTGATTTAATTTAAAAATCCTTAATTAAGAACTGTTATCAAGTACTGTAAATAATCTTTAAATCCACTAAATAATCATCTTGCAATAAAACTTTATCACATATTCAGTCTAAATAATGAAAATAATAATTTTATAATAATTGCCAGCACCTCCACCGTGGAGGGGACGCCACCAGCAAACTGATTCTGGTCGATTCTAACCGGTGGGTCAGATTCGTCTGGTACCTGGCGGCATCCTGTTTACATCCAGGAGTGCACTCGTGTGTTGTGCTGGCGACTCTTTTTTTTCAGCAAGATATTTACACACAAACTATTGATAATCTTCAATGATAGTTCCCTGAATACTGGGAGAGGTTTTGAACCGTATATAGGGATGAACTCCTGGTACATATATCCAAAATCAAGAGTGAGGAGGTTCACCGGCTAGTGAGGCTCCACCACCACCTCATCAACCAAGTGAGACGCAACAACGTGCACATCACATATAAGCAAGCAAATATAGTCCTTATAGCAATGCTGTGACATCCAAATCAGCATCATCAAGCTGCAATATACAAATTAAAATATAGAGCTTTGTTTCAACAAGAGAGACACCATCTGACTACTGTCAGATAGGTTCTCAATTTCATGACAAGTTATTTATTGTTTTCGAGCGTAGATTGGGCAATTACCATGCTCTATAACATTAATACATCCATATATAAATTAAGAGTCGTTAGGCAGCGAGGCAACGCCTCACAATTAAGTAAGTTCTGGCTTATTTTTTCAGTGAATGAACCATCTATATTGCTGAATATTTATATCTGTGTATATAATTCTTTACTCTAACTTATCATCCATTCAATCGCCTTATCCATTATCTTAATTTATCAAATTAGTTTATTTTATTCCATATAATAATAATTTTGTATGCATATTTACATACACCTTGTGTAGTTATACCTTTGTGTGCAACAGCACATATATTCCTATTACTAGGCTAGAGAGGGTATAGTTCAGGTTCTTGATCATGAACCTTACCAGTGTTTGCATTCATAGATCTGTTTTATCATATCCATGTAAAAATTACATGTTAATAAATGAGTGGGTGTTCCCGCAGGTATATTGTGTTCTGCAGTATATGAGCCAGATTAGCCACAAGGACACTTCCTGGTACAGCCCATTACCAATATCAAGGTCACAGAGGAGTGGACGTGCACTCCAGCATAGAAACCTTGCATCCAGATAAGAGTTTTTGTGTTGTAAGTATTATCAGTTTTAGAATTTATTTAATTTTAAATTCATGGTTCCAGTAACCACATTTTTGGTCCTATGTAATTCTCCTCATGCATCCAATCCGGTATATTTCCCCACATTGTTGACTGTGTGTGAGGTGTGAATACTGTATGTAGGGATTGTTGACTATGTGTGGGGTGTTAATTACTGTGTGTGAGTGTGTGTGTGTGTGGGGTATTGTTGACTATGTGTGTGGTGTGTTGATGACTGTGTGTATGTGTGGGGGGGGGGTGTATTGTTGACTATGTGTGAGGTGTTGAAGACTGTATGTGGGGTATTGTTGACTATGTGTGGGTATTGTTGACTGTGTGTGTGGGGGGGGGAATTGTTGATTATGTGTGGGGGGTATTGTTGGCAATGTGTGAGGTGTTGTTGATTGTGTGTGTGGGGGTAATTTTGACTATGTATGGGGTGTTGACTGTGTGTGTAGGGTATTGTTGACTATGTGTGGGGTGTTGACTGTGTGGGGGGTATTGTTGACTATGTGTGAGGTGTTGATGATTGTGTGTGTGGGGGTATTGTTGACTGTGTGTGTGGGGTATTGTTGACTGTATGTGGGGGGGGGGAATGTGTACTATGTGTGGTGTGTTGAAGACTGTGGGGGTGTTAGTGACTATGTGTGGGGTGTTGATGCCTGTGTGTGGGGTATTTTTGACTATGTGTAGGGTGTTGACTGTGTATGTGGGGTATTGTTGACTATGTGTGTTACATTTTGACTATTCGTGGGGTACTGTTGACTTTGTGTGATGTATTGTTAAGGCAGCATTTCGCAGAACAAACACCATTCATACTGCAGCAGCATGCATAATCAGCACGTTTTTCTCTACATATTACACCGTCACATAAAATCAGGCCTGTTACACTACATACTGCACCTCCGTGCAGATTCAGCACGGCGACAATACATTTTGCAACATAACAAAGAATCAGCACCGTCACACTACAAACTGCATCATCATACAGATTCTGCAACATCTCACTATATAATGTAGCACCACACACACAAGCAACTCCATCCCAATACATATTTAAGCTCACGTATAAACAGACCCCTTACACTACATACTTGAACATCACGAAAAAACAGCACCCTCACACTACATACTACAGCATCACGTAGAAACAGCCCCTTCACACTACATACTGCAGCATCACGTAAAAACAGCATCCTCACACTACATACTGCAGCATCACGTAGAAACAGCATCCTCACACTACATACTGCAGCATCACGTAGAAACAGCATCCTCACACTACATACTGCAGCATCACGTAGAAACAGCCCCCTCACACTACATACTACAGCATCACGTAGAAACAGCCCCCTCACACTACATACTGCAGCATCACGTAGAAACAGCACCCTCACACTATATACTGCAGCATCACGTAGAAACAGCCCCTCACACTACATACTGCAGCATCACGTAGAAACAGCACCCTCACACTACATACTGCAGCATCACGTAGAAACAGCCCCTCACACTACATACTACAGCATCACGTAGAAACAGCCCCCTCACACTACATACTGCAGCATCACGTAGAAACAGCACCCTCACACTACATACTGCAGCATCACGTAGAAACAGCACCCTCACACTACATACTGCAGCATCACGTAGAAACAGCACCCTCACACTACATACTGCAGCATCACGTAGAAACAGCACCCACACACTACATACTACAGCATCACGTAGAAACAGCCCCCTCACACTACATACTGCAGCATCACGTAGAAACAGCACCCTCACACTACATACTACAGCATCACGTAGAAACAGCACCCTCACACTACATACTACAGCATCACGTAGAAACAGCCCCCTCACACTACATACTACAGCATCACGTAGAAACAGCACCCTCACACTACATACTACAGCATCACGTAGAAACAGCCCCTCACACTACATACTACAGCATCATATAGAACCATAACGTTGCACTTAATTCTGCAGCATCACCCAGTATCAGCACCATTACACCTCAGCAATATATTCACATGATAATTCACATCTATTAAATTAAAAGAGTAGAGCATTTTATTTACTTTTTCTTCAAGCTAAGAGACAGATGTTGGAGAAGCACATAACTGCTATTTAGTATCCTCTTTGGAAGCTCAGGTTTTAAGGGTAATGACAATCTGTTTTTGGGCTTTCATACTTTACTTACATACCATGTTAATGTTATATTTTGGCATTGTGATCTGATATCAAATATTATTAATAACTCATTTATGAAGTGCATACGAATTTTGAATTGAATTTTAGACATCAATCTGATTTTTCTAGTTCTTATTTATAATCATAAATAGATTATATTGATCGTACATAGTCCATGTAGTTTTACAAAGTATTTTATCGTGAATATTTTAAGAAACAATTGTGATCCCAACATTCTCTGCCATATCACTACAACAGGCACCGTACAACATTGACAGAAACTTTGCTCCTACAATAAGATCAATTCAGAATCCTCTGAATATTTACACTGCTTGCAAAACTGCTTCACATCTTAACCCTGTAAACTAAAATTGCTTCACTTAATGTAATGTTATCACATATATGATCACATGTATTTCAATATATCAAGGCTTAACTGTAATTATCCTAATGGATTAGATGTGGAGATTCTCTGAACAAATCCACAAGGGCCGTGACGTGTGGAGATTCTCTCTTCTCAGTAACGAGCAGTGGGACACAGACCACAAATCTGAGATTGTGTTGTATAGGAAATGACAATTTTAAATTATAATCGTCCGTCTCCCTTAACACATCAGGAACGCATATAAATGAATATATCCAATTTTGTTTGTTTAGTGAAAAGAATTGAGGAAATTTATATTCTTGTAATTTTATTTCCTCAGCTGCATAATCCATTACAGCAGTTTGAGCGTCATCTGCATGATCCAACACGAAAGTTCCGAGCTTCAGCTGCACGGTCCAACACGAAAGTTCCGAGCTTCAGCTGTACGGTCCAACACGACAGTTCTGAGCTTCAGCTGCACGGCCCAACACGACAGTTCCGAGCTTCAGCTGCACGGTCCTACACGACGGTCCCGAGCTTCAGCTGCACGGTACAACACGACAGTTCTGAGCTTCAGCTGCACGGTCCAACACGACAGTTCCGAGCTTCAGCTGCACGGTCCAACACGACAGTTCTGAGCTTCAGCTGCACGGTACAACACGACAGTTCTGAGCTTCAGCTGCACGGTCCTACACGACGGTTCCGAGCTTCAGCTGCACGGTACAACACGACAGTTCTGAGCTTCAGCTGCACGGTCCAACACGACAGTTCCGAGCTTCAGCTGCACGGTCCAACACGACAGTTCTGAGCTTCAGCTGCACGGTACAACACGACAGTTCCGAGCTTCAGCTGCACGGTCCAACACGACAGTTCCGAGCTTCAGCTGCACGGTCCAACACGACGGTTCCGAGCTTCAGCTGCACGGTACAACACGACAGTTCCGAGCTTCAGCTGCACGGTCCAACACGACAGTTCTGAGCTTCAGCTGCACGGTCCAACACGACAGTTCCGAGCTTCAGCTGCACGGTCCAACACGACAGTTCCGAGCTTCAGCTGCACGGTCCAACACGACGGTTTCGAGCTTCAGCTGCACGGTACAACACGACGGTTCCGAGCTTCAGCTGCACGGTACAACACGACAGTTCCGAGCTTCAGCTGCACGGTCCAACACGACGGTTCCGAGCTTCAGCTGCACGGTACAACACGACAGTTCCGAGCTTCAGCTGCACGGTCCAACACGACGGTTCCGAGCTTCAGCTGCACGGTACAACACGACAGTTCCGAGCTTCAGCTGCACGGTCCAACACGACGGTTCCGAGCTTCAGCTGCAAATGGAACGCTCTAAAAGACTACCGGCATCCAGGAATACTCAGTAGTGATTAGAGGTGTCAAATGTTAAATTACACATAGCAAATATTCCTTTCACAAGTAGCTTGTCAGTGTTCCAGATTTTCCATTAAAATTCAACGCCTATTTCATCTTTCACCAGGTGTCCTCCCGTCTGGCGAGCTTATCCAACTGAACTTTAAGCGAATATTCACCATCACAGACATGTACCTGCACTCGCTGTATTTTGGGATAACCACTGCTTGGTTCCACTTGCAATTTAGTCCGTGCATGACGTCCAAAAAATAATATATATTTAGTTTCATTAATATATATGCGATTGATGATTAAAAATGGGTCGTTCAGGATAAAACAGCTTACGCAGAAGCACACACTATGATATGTACTTAAAATTTTACAAATACTACTCTGGTTTTATGAAGATGTGTTTAAAGAATTAGTCACGATTGACAGTGATACCTAATAATCCGAAGGCATTTCCTGCGGGCTAGAATCAAAACAAGGTCACAGATGGCCCACAAGGTAAGACACTCGCCTGGCGTTCCGCGAGCGCTATGTCATGGGTTCGTATCCTGGCCGGGGAGGATTTACTGGGCGCACTTCCTTAACTGTAGCCTCTGTTTAACGCAACAGTAAAATGTGTACTTGGATGAAAAAACGATTCTTCGCGGCGGGGATCGTATTCCAGGGACCTGCCCGAAACGCTACACGTACTAGTGGCTGTACAAGAATGTAACAACTCTTGTATATATCTCAAAAAAAAAAGGTACACAGACCTGAATCGGGAATAATATAAGTTAGTCGCTTCGTGTGCTCTTGTAACCTTGCAACAGGTGAGATACTTTAGTACAATTTTACCATTTAATTGTGCTGTTATGATACGCTGATGGAAATATAATGCAAACGACACCAAACCCACATTGCTCCCATACTGTATATTCAAGCTAAGGACGTTTTCAGTCCCCGAAATCATCACATCCGGAGACATTTCTTATTCATTCATAATCTTATGGTTGATTAAATAAAAACATACAATTTTAAAGATAACACGAAGTACCATGATCTGCTTCTCACAATAAATACCATAAACTCTGTCAAATATTGCTCAAAATAGCTTACCCAGCACCAGTGAGAGGCCAAGTGATAAGTTAACTATTACTCAACATTAACGTGGCCATTGTATATTAAACATCTGAAGCATAGGAGTGAATGTGTGGTGTAGTGTGGCAGCTGAGTTTGAAGGTATGGTGTAGTGTGGCAGTTGAGTGTGAAGATGAGGTGTAGTGTGACAGCTGAGTGTGAAGATGAGGTGTAGTGTGGCAGCTGAGTTTGAAGGTATGGTGTAGTGTGGCAGTTGAGTGTGAAGATGAGGTGTAGTGTGACAGCTGAGTGTGAAGATGAGGTGTAGTGTGGCAGCTGAGTTTGAAGGTATGGTGTAGTGTGGCAGTTGAGTGTGAAGATGAGGTGTAGTGTGACAGCTGAGTGTGAAGATGAGGTGTAGTGTGGCTGCTGAGTGTGAAGATGAGGTGTAGTGTAGCAGCTGAGTTTGACGGTATGGTGTAGTGTGGCAGCTGAGTGTGAAGATGAGGTGTAGTGTGGCAGTTGAGTGTGAAGATGAGGTGTAGTGTGGCAGTTGAGTGTGAAGATGAGGTGTAGTGAGGCAGCTGAGTGTGAAGGTATGGTGTAGTGTAGCAGCTGAGTTTGAAGGTATGGTGTAGTGTGGCAGTTGAGTGTGAAGATGAGGTGTAGTGTGGCAGTTGAGTGTGAAGATGAGGTGTAGTGAGGCAGCTGAGTGTGAAGGTATGGTGTAGTGTGGCAGTTGAGTGTGAAGATGAGGTGTAGTGAGGCAGCTGAGTGTGAAGGTATGGTGTAGTGTGGCAGCTGAGTGTGAAGATGAGGTGTAGTGTGGCAGCTGAGTGTGAAGATGAGGTGTAGTGTGGCAGCTGAGTGTGAAGATGAGGTGTAGTGTAGCAGCTGAGTGTGAAGATGAGGTGTAGTGTAGCAGCTGAGTGTGAAGATGAGGTGTAGTGTGGCAGCTGAGTGTGAAGATGAGGTGTAGTGTGGCAGCTGAGTGTGAAGATGAGGTGTAGTGTGGCAGCTGAGTGTGAAGATGAGGTGTAGTGTAGCAGCTGAGTGTGAAGATGAGGTGTAGTGTGGCAGCTGAGTGTGAAGATGAGGTGTAGTGTAGCAGCTGAGTGTGAAGATGAGGTGTAGTGTAGCAGCTGAGTGTGAAGATGAGGTGTAGTGTGGCAGCTGAGTGTGAAGATGAGGTGTAGTGTGGCAGCTGAGTGTGAAGATGAGGTGTAGTGTGGCAGCTGAGTGTGAAGATGAGGTGTAGTGTGGCAGCTGAGTGTGAAGATGAGGTGTAGTGTGACAGCTGAGTGTGAAGATGAGGTGTAGTGTGACAGCTGAGTGTGAAGATGAGGTGTAGTGTGGCACCTGAGTGTGAAGGTGCAGGGTAGTGTGGCAGCTGAGTGTGAAGATGAGGTGTAGTGTGGCAGCTGAGTGTGAAGATGATGTGTAGTGTGGCAGCTGAGTGTGAAGATGAGGTGTAGTGTGACAGCTGAGTGTGAAGATGAGGTGTAGTGTGACAGCTAAGTGTGAAGATGAGGTGTAGTGTGGCAGCTGAGTGTGAAGATGAGGTGTAGTGTGACAGCTGAGTGTGAAGGTGCAGGGTAGTGTGGCAGCTGAGTGTGAAGATGAGGTGTAGTGTGGCAGCTGAGTGTGAAGATGAGGTGTAGTGTGGCAGCTGAGTGTGAAGATGAGGTGTAGTGTGGCAGCTGAGTGTGAAGATGAGGTGTAGTGTGGCAGCTGAGTGTGAAGATGAGGTGTAGTGTGGCAGCTGAGTGTGAAGATGAGGTGTAGTGTAGCAGCTGAGTGTGAAGATGAGGTGTAGTGTGACAGCTGAGTGTGAAGATGAGGTGTAGTGTGGCAGCTGAGTGTGAAGATGAGGTGTAGTGTGACAGCTGAGTGTGAAGATGAGGTGTAGTGTGGCAGCTGAGTGTGAAGATGAGGTGTAGTGTGACAGCTGAGTTTGAAGGTATGGTGTAGTGTGGCAGTTGAGTGTGAAGATGAGGTGTAGTGTGACAGCTGAGTGTGAAGATGAGGTGTAGTGTAGCAGCTGAGTGTGAAGATGAGGTGTAGTGTAGCAGCTGAGTGTGAAGATGAGGTGTAGTGTGGCAGCTGAGTGTGAAGATGAGGTGTAGTGTGGCAGCTGAGTTTGAAGGTATGGTGTATTGTGGCAGTTGAGTGTGAAGATGAGGTGTAGTGTGACAGCTGAGTGTGAAGATGAGGTGTAGTGTGGCAGCTGAGTGTGAAGATGAGGTGTAGTGTAGCAGCTGAGTTTGAAGGTATGGTGTAGTGTGGCAGTTGAGTGTGAAGATGAGGTGTAGTGTGGCAGTTGAGTTTGAAGATGAGGTGTAGTGAGGCAGCTGAGTGTGAAGGTATGGTGTAGTGTAGCAGCTGAGTTTGAAGGTATGGTGTAGTGTGGCAGTTGAGTGTGAAGATGAGGTGTAGTGTGGCAGTTGAGTGTGAAGATGAGGTGTAGTGAGGCAGCTGAGTGTGAAGGTATGGTGTAGTGTGGCAGCTGAGTGTGAAGATGAGGTGTAGTGTGGCAGCTGAGTGTGAAGATGAGGTGTAGTGTGGCAGCTGAGTGTGAAGATGAGGTGTAGTGTAGCAGCTGAGTGTGAAGATGAGGTGTAGTGTAGCAGCTGAGTGTGAAGATGAGGTGTAGTGTGGCAGCTGAGTGTGAAGATGAGGTGTAGTGTGGCAGCTGAGTGTGAAGATGAGGTGTAGTGTAGCAGCTGAGTGTGAAGATGAGGTGTAGTGTAGCAGCTGAGTGTGAAGATGAGGTGTAGTGTGGCAGCTGAGTGTGAAGATGAGGTGTAGTGTAGCAGCTGAGTGTGAAGATGAGGTGTAGTGTAGCAGCTGAGTGTGAAGATGAGGTGTAGTGTAGCAGCTGAGTGTGAAGATGAGGTGTAGTGTGGCAGCTGAGTGTGAAGATGAGGTGTAGTGTGGCAGCTGAGTGTGAAGATGAGGTGTAGTGTGACAGCTGAGTGTGAAGATGAGGTGTAGTGTGACAGCTGAGTGTGAAGATGAGGTGTAGTGTGGCACCTGAGTGTGAAGGTGCAGGGTAGTGTGGCAGCTGAGTGTGAAGATGAGGTGTAGTGTGGCAGCTGAGTGTGAAGATGAGGTGTAGTGTGGCAGCTGAGTGTGAAGATGAGGTGTAGTGTGGCAGCTGAGTGTGAAGATGAGGTGTAGTGTGGCAGCTGAGTGTGAAGATGAGGTGTAGTGTGGCAGCTGAGTGTGAAGATGAGGTGTAGTGTGACAGC
Organism: Procambarus clarkii; assembly: GCF_020424385.1. NCBI lineage: Eukaryota > Metazoa > Arthropoda > Malacostraca > Decapoda > Cambaridae > Procambarus > Procambarus clarkii. The sequence goes on from NW_025567988.1 coordinate 10,364, forward strand.
TGAGTGTGAAGATGAGGTGTAGTGTAGCAGCTGAGTGTGAAGATGAGGTGTAGTGTGACAGCTGAGTGTGAAGATGAGGTGTAGTGTGGCAGCTGAGTGTGAAGATGAGGTGTAGTGTGACAGCTGAGTGTGAAGATGAGGTGTAGTGTGGCAGCTGAGTGTGAAGATGAGGTGTAGTGTGACAGCTGAGTGTGAAGGTGCAGGGTAGTGTGGCAGCTGAGTGTGAAGATGAGGTGTAGTGTAGCAGCTGAGTGTGAAGATGAGGTGTAGTGTGGCAGCTGAGTGTGAAGGTATGGTGTAGTGTGGCAGCTGAATGTGAAGATGAGGTGTAGTGTGGCAGCTGAGTGTGAAGATGAGGTGTAGTGTGGCAGCTGAGTGTGAAGATGAGGTGTAGTGTGGCAGCTGAGTGTGAAGATGAGGTGTAGTGTAGCAGCTGAGTGTGAAGATGAGGTGTAGTGTAGCAGCTGAGTGTGAAGATGAGGTGTAGTGTGGCAGCTGAGTGTGAAGATGAGGTGTAGTGTAGCAGCTGAGTGTGAAGATGAGGTGTAGTGTAGCAGCTGAGTGTGAAGATGAGGTGTAGTGTAGCAGCTGAGTGTGAAGATGAGGTGTAGTGTAGCAGCTGAGTGTGAAGATGAGGTGTAGTGTGGCAGCTGAGTGTGAAGATGAGGTGTAGTGTAGCAGCTGAGTGTGAAGATGAGGTGTAGTGTAGCAGCTGAGTGTGAAGATGAGGTGTAGTGTAGCAGCTGAGTGTGAAGATGAGGTGTAGTGTGGCAGCTGAGTGTGAAGATGAGGTGTAGTGTGGCAGCTGAGTGTGAAGATGAGGTGTAGTGTAGCAGCTGAGTGTGAAGATGAGGTGTAGTGTGGCAGCTGAGTGTGAAGATGAGGTGTAGTGTGGCAGCTGAGTGTGAAGATGAGGTGTAGTGTAGCAGCTGAGTGTGAAGATGAGGTGTAGTGTAGCAGCTGAGTGTGAAGATGAGGTGTAGTGTGGCAGCTGAGTGTGAAGATGAGGTGTAGTGTAGCAGCTGAGTGTGAAGATGAGGTGTAGTGTAGCAGCTGAGTGTGAAGATGAGGTGTAGTGTAGCAGCTGAGTGTGAAGATGAGGTGTAGTGTGGCAGCTGAGTGTGAAGATGAGGTGTAGTGTGGCAGCTGAGTGTGAAGATGAGGTGTAGTGTGACAGCTGAGTGTGAAGATGAGGTGTAGTGTGACAGCTGAGTGTGAAGATGAGGTGTAGTGTGGCACCTGAGTGTGAAGGTGCAGGGTAGTGTGGCAGCTGAGTGTGAAGATGAGGTGTAGTGTGGCAGCTGAGTGTGAAGATGAGGTGTAGTGTGACAGCTGAGTGTGAAGATGAGGTGTAGTGTGACAGCTGAGTGTGAAGATGAGGTGTAGTGTGACAGCTGAGTGTGAAGATGAGGTGTAGTGTGGCAGCTGAGTGTGAAGATGAGGTGTAGTGTGACAGCTGAGTGTGAAGGTGCAGGGTAGTGTGGCAGCTGAGTGTGAAAATGAGGTGTAGTGTGGCAGCTGAGTGTGAAGATGAGGTGTAGTGTGGCAGCTGAGTGTGAAGATGAGGTGTAGTGTGGCAGCTGAGTGTGAAGATGAGGTGTAGTGTGGCAGCTGAGTGTGAAGATGAGGTGTAGTGTGGCAGCTGAGTGTGAAGATGAGGTGTAGTGTAGCAGCTGAGTGTGAAGATGAGGTGTAGTGTGACAGCTGAGTGTGAAGATGAGGTGTAGTGTGGCAGCTGAGTGTGAAGATGAGGTGTAGTGTGACAGCTGAGTGTGAAGATGAGGTGTAGTGTGGCAGCTGAGTGTGAAGATGAGGTGTAGTGTGACAGCTGAGTGTGAAGGTGCAGGGTAGTGTGGCAGCTGAGTGTGAAGATGAGGTGTAGTGTGGCAGCTGAGTGTGAAGATGAGGTGTAGTGTGGCAGCTGAGTGTGAAGGTATGGTGTAGTGTGGCAGCTGAATGTGAAGATGAGGTGTAGTGTGGCAGCTGAGTGTGAAGATGAGGTGTAGTGTGGCAGCTGAGTGTGAAGGTGAGGGGTAGTGTGGCACCTGAGTGTGAAGGTGCGGGGTGGTGTGGCAGCTGAGTGTGAAGGTGTTGGGTAGTGTGGCAGCTGAGTGTGAAGGTGATGGGTAGTGTGGCAGCTGAGTGTGAAGGTGCGGGGTAGTGTGGCAGCTGAGTGTGAAGGTGTTGGGTAGTGTGGCAGCTGAGTGTGAAGATGTTGGGCAGTGTGGCAGCTGAGTGTGAAGGTTTTGGGCAGTGTGGCAGCTGAGTGTGAAGTTGCGGGGTAGTGTGGCACCTGAGTGTGAAGGTTCGGGGTAGTGTGGCAGCTGAGTGTGAAGGTGTTAGGCAGTGTGGCAGCTGAGTGTGAAGTTGCGGGGTAGTGTGACAGCTGAGTGTGAAGGTTTTGGGCAGTGTGGCAGCTGAGTGTGAAGGTTTTGGGTAGTGTGGCAGCTGAGTGTGAAGATGTTGGGCAGTGTGGCAGCTGAGTGTGAAGGTGTTGGGTAGTGTGGCAGCTGAGTGTGAAGGTTTTGGGTAGTGTGGCAGCTGAGTGTGAAGGTGTTGGGTAGTGTGGCAGCTGAGTGTGAAGGTTTTGGGCAGTGTGGCAGCTGAGTGTGAAGGTGTTGGGTAGTGTGGCAGCTGAGTGTGAAGGTTTTGGGTAGTGTGGCAGCTGAGTGTGAAGGTGTTGGGCAGTGTGGCAGCTGAGTGTGAAGATGTTGGGCAGTGTGGCAGCTGAGTGTGAAGGTGAGGGGTAGTGTGGCACCTGAGTGTGAAGGTGCGGGGTAGTGTGGCAGCTGAGTGTGAAGGTGTTGGGTAGTGTGGCAGCTGAGTGTGAAGATGTTGGGCAGTGTGGCAGCTGAGTGTGAAGGTGTTGGGTAGTGTGGCAGCTGAGTGTGAAGATGTTGGGCAGTGTGGCAGCTGAGTGTGAAGGTGTTGGGTAGTGTGGCAGCTGAGTGTGAAGGTTTTGGGTAGTGTGGCAGCTGAGTGTGAAGGTGTTGGGCAGTGTGGCAGCTGAGTGTGAAGGTGATGGGCAGTATGGCAGCTGAGTGTGAAGGTGTTGGGCAGTGTGGCAGCTGAGTGTGAAGGTGTTGGGTAGTGTGGCAGCTGAGTGTGAAGGTGCGGGGTAGTGTGGCAGCTGAGTGTGAAGGTGTTGGGTAGTGTGGCAGCTGAGTGTGAAGGTGTTGGGCAGTGTGGCAGCTGAGTGTGAAGATGTTGGGCAGTGTGGCAGCTGAGTGTGAAGGTGTTGGGTAGTGTGGCAGCTGAGTGTGAAGATGTTGGGCAGTGTGGCAGCTGAGTGTGAAGGTTTTGGGTAGTGTGGCAGCTGAGTGTGAAGGTGTTGGGCAGTGTGGCAGCTGAGTGTGAAGGTGTTGGGCAGTGTGGCAGCTGAGTGTGAAGGTGAGGGGTAGTGTGGCACCTGAGTGTGAAGATGTTGGGCAGTGTGGCAGCTGAGTGTGAAGGTGCGGGGTAGTGTGGCAGCTGAGTGTGAAGGTGTTGGGTAGTGTGGCAGCTGAGTGTGAAGGTGTTGGGCAGTGTGGCAGCTGAGTGTGAAGGTGTTGGGCAGTGTGGCACCTGAGTGTGAAGTTGCGGGGTAGTGTGACAGCTGAGTGTGAAGGTTTTGGGTAGTGTGGCAGCTGAGTGTGAAGGTGTTGGGCAGTGTGGCAGCTGAGTGTGAAGGTGTTGGGTAGTGTGGCAGCTGAGTGTGAAGGTGAGGGGTAGTGTGGCACCTGAGTGTGAAGGTGCAGGGTAGTGTGGCAGCTGAGTGTGAAGGTGTTGGGTAGTGTGGCAGCTGAGTGTGAAGATGTTGGGCAGTGTGGCAGCTGAGTGTGAAGGTGCGGGGTAGTGTGGCAGCTGAGTGTGAAGGTGTTGGGTAGTGTGGCAGCTGAGTGTGAAGGTTTTGGGCAGTGTGGCAGCTGAGTGTGAAGTTGCGGGGTAGTGTGGCAGCTGAGTGTGAAGGTGTTGGGTAGTGTTGCAGCTGAGTGTGAAGGTGTTAGGCAGTGTGGCAGCTGAGTGTGAAGGTTTTGGGCAGTGTGGCAGCTGAGTGTGAAGTTGCGGGGTAGTGTGACAGCTGAGTGTGAAGGTGTTGGGTAGTGTGGCAGCTGAGTGTGAAGGTGTTGGGCAGTGTGGCAGCTGAGTGTGAAGGTGTTGGGCAGTGTGGCAGCTGAGTGTGAAGGTGTTGGGTAGTGTGGCAGCTGAGTGTGTAGGTGGGGGAGCAGTGTAGCAGATCAGGGTGTAGGTGTGGGAGCAGTGTAGCAGATAAGGGTGTAGGTGGGGGAGCAGTGTAGCAGATAAGGGTGTAGGTGGGGGAGCAGTGTGGTAGCTGAATGTGTAGGTGCGGGGCCCTGACGTCTGTGTTTTATAATGGAAAATCACATTTTTTCATATATGACAAGAAATTCACAACTCGCTTACCTGTGTGTTTTCAGCAATGTGAAGTATTAATCATGTTAATTTTAATACACACACAATGGGGAGTGTTTATATTTTTTTTTTAATCACAACTTCTTTCTGTCAAGTTTCTCCTGCACGACTTTTGGTCCTTAAATGTTCATAAGTTGAGTGTTTATTTACTTCAGTATTCCTTAAATAATCATTAAACTCACAAAATTCAATTATTGATCTTTCCACTAAATATATTTAATTCAATCAGAAACGACTTGCACGCTATCATCCATACACATAGCGAAAATATATATTTAATACGGAAATAGCCAAATAGTGATATGCTAAGATGATGAAGAGGCAATGGTTCAGTGTTAGTGGCGGCCGAGTTATGCCATGTTGCGTGGAAAGGCTGTTATGTCCGGGGCCACGTCATACCATACTCTCATGCTCCAAGAGCTGGTCCGCTGGACAATATGTGGAAGACCAGATGGCGGTGTTATCACCACCTTCCGTGACTGACTGCTATGGCCGTGGCCACGTCATACCATACTCTCATGCTCCAGGAGCTGGTCCGCTGGACAGTATGTGGAAGACCAGACGGTGGTGTTGTCACCATCTTCCGTGACTGACGCCTTCAACACCAAAGGTTGATACACTTCGTTAACATAGTTTGCTGCCAGTTTATGTTGCCGATCGTGATGATGCGGTTGTTGTTGTGGTTGGTCTAGATGTGGTAGTTGCAGCTGTTTTTGTTGCAGTAGTGGTTGCTGTGGTTCTTGTAGCTGTGGTAGTTTTGATTGTTGTAACTGTAATTCTTGTGGTTCTTGTAACTTTGGTTGTTGAATTATCTGTTGCTGTGGTTGTTGTAAATGTGGATGCTGAAGTGCCTGTTGCTCTGTATGCTGAAGAGACTGTGGCTGAGTATGCTGAAGAGCCTGTTGCTGGGGTTGTTGAAACTGTTGTTGCTGTTGGAAAACAGATAGAGACTACAGGAATTAAATTTTAAATTATTTTCTAAAAAGTATTTAACTCTACATGATATGCAATTGATCTCTCTCATTAATGTGATGCTTAATATGATAACCCCTGAATTCAATACCAGAAAATAACACTCACTACCAAGCTTGGCAATATTATGTTTAATGAACATAATTTTAAGAATCCCCGATCATGTATAATGCAACAAATTCTTGTTTAATTACTAAAGAGAAAAAATGGGAAATTTTCATATTTCTGGAAAATTTGGCTTGTTAGGCAACACTCCGTATTATAAATAACATATCTATCTATATATCTAATATTTATAATGTATGTAGGGATATTTAAAGGTTACAAGATGTACATTGGTTAATACAAGGAGTCTTTAAAGGTTATGGATCTCTTGGCGCTCCTCTGCTTTCGGACAGAAACCGAAGATGCAACCGGCATTTTCCCTCTACATGGCCACACTGAGGCGCTGAAACAAGAAACTGGCAGCCTTGGGTCTTTGGTGATGTGTATATGTATATATACATACATATTTATATATAAATATAAATATTTATATATATATATATATATATATATATATATATATATATATATATATATATATATATATATATATATATATATATATATATATATATATATATATATATATATATATTTTTTTTTTTTTTAATATAGGGAAGGGAGTACCACCTCTGGCTGGAAGAAGGGGGACCCATAGCCTCGGAGGAAACCACACATAACGCATTGGAGGGAATGTGTATTCCCTCCAACACAGTTTCTGTGTGCTTTTCTCCTACCACCCCCTTCCCTTTTTTTTTTCCTTTATTGTGTATTTAAAGGTTACAAAACATACAAGACAAATGCCTAAAGGTTATGGATCTCTTGAAGCTCCTCCGCTTCTGGACAGGAACCGAGGACGCAGCAAGCATTTCCCCTCTGGATCGCCACACTGAGACGCTGAAATAAAAACTGGAAGCCCTTGGGTCTCTGGTGACGTCAATGAGCTTGGACCCCAATTCCTTGAGAAATCCCAAGGCACTCTTGCCCCAGGGGCCATGCGTCTCAGACGCTATGGGAACAAAGAGGTATTGACCTTCCAGTCGCCTGTACTTGAGTGATTTTGCTGTTCCCCTTTGGTTGGCCGCCCCACCTGCTTGATCAGCTCCGAAGTGTACATAGGTGTCAGCCAGGGTGGATACACATGTGTAGTCCCACACCAACTGTCTACCCTCCTTCCATGAGTATATGGTGATGCCATCAGGGCGAAGTGCTGGGAAATCCGGGTTTTGGACCCCTAGGATGCGAGGTTCTCTCTCCGCTGGGCACCCAGCTGAGACGAGGCTTCTCTTGATGATGTCATTGACCTCGTTGTGTCTTGCATGCCAGCCCTTTGTGCTTCCGCAATGCAACCCATGCAGTCCGTATTGGTCTGCTTCCACCCTGTTGCAAATACACTTGTATTCAGTGTGAATTGGGGCACCAAGGCGGAGGGCCACTGCTACACGAAGGGATTCTGGATCTAGGCGCATGCCCATTGCAGACATGGGTACTGCCAGGAGGAAGTCTCCTTCATGGGGGGCACGAACTGCTCTGAGGCGGGCTTTCTCCTTGTCTGATGTTGCGACGCTTAGCATGGCATCAGCTACTTTTTCCACTAGAGGGTGGTCCCAGCCGGACTGTTTGTGTTGTTTTGTTGGCTCTATAATGGTTTCTGGGGCTGCAAGAACATTCCACTGATTTGAACATTCAGTGAAAGCAGGATCGTGTATTCCTGCTGAATCTCTCAGGGTTGCAAGTAAAATATCTCTGACGAGGTCGTGCGATGCATGAGAGGAGGAAAGGAAGGCTGGTAGAGCAATTTGGGAGGCTGTGCGGACACCAAGGCCGCCGAGTCTTACAGGAAGGGTTGCTTGCTCCCACTGAGAGTCGTCCAATGGCAGGTTCAGGACTTTCACCAGCATGGACCTCAGAAGGGTGTCATACACATTTAACTTAGGGCTGCTGTAGGATGGAGAACATCTCAGAAAGTAGGTCAACTTAGGGAGAGACAGGCATCTTGTAAGGAGAAAGAGAGCATCATGGGCATCAATCTTGTCAATCCTGTCCTGCATTCTCTTTAGGTCAGTGATTTTTGCAGCCAGGACCTCCTCGATTGCTCGTGGGCCAATGGGGGCACCCAGGAGAGTGCAGTCCGGTGGCTCAACAACGAGAATGTCTGGAAGAGCATTTTGTATTTGCCCAGTGATGTCTGGGTTGCGGGAGATTATTTCACATTTGGATGCATTGAGAATGAGGCCTAAGGCTGCTCCCTGCTCCTGGATTTTCCTTATATCCCCCAAAATGGTTTCCGGAGTTCCAGCTAGAGTGCCATCATCCAGGTACCAGATGTTTAGCTCGCTTGTCAGACTATCAGTGACCTCTTTGATAGCTAGGCAGAAAAGGAGGGGGCTAAGGGGTCACCTTGTTGGACACCTTCACAGGAGTTTATTTCATGCTCCCCAAAAAGAAGCTTAGAGTCCCCACTGTAGCACGATCGGATGAATGGGTAAAGGGGACGGAAATGGTTGTGTACAGCCCTGAGGACAGCGTCTCGTCTGACTTGATTGAAGGCATTTTTGAAGTCAAGCTTTACTAGTGCCTTCTGGTCCGGAGATCAACAATGTAAGCCCGCGCTGCATGTGCTGCAGCTTCACAACCTAGGGGAATCTCAACCCGAGCTGATGAGGTTTCAGCAAGGTGGCTGCTTCCTGGCTGATAGATCTCACTGCAGCCTTAGCTACAAGGCGTCGGAGGGTGTTGCCAACGGCAATGGGCCTGATACCCCTATCCTTCTTCTTTAGAGCACAGAGTGCTGCTCCATAAAAGACAGGCCTGATGTCCTCAGGGATGCCGCCAGCCAAACACATGTTGGAGAATCTGGTAAGTTCCACTAGAAGGTCCTTTGCAGCATCTCCAAGCACCGGGTTCAGCATTTGTTTGATGTGCTGGGGTCTTAGGCCTGTAAAGCCCCCTGCTGCCTGTAAAGCCCCCTGCTGTAAAGCCCCCTGCTATATATATATATATATATATATATATATATATATATATATATGTCGTACCTAGTAGCCAGAACGCACTTCTGGGCCTACTATGCAAGGCCCGATTTGCCTAATAAGCCAAGTTTATATGAACTAATGCTTTTTCGACTACCTAACCTACCTAACCTAACCTAACCTAACATTTTCGGCTACCTAACCTAACCTAACCTACAAAGATAGGTTAGGTTAGGTTAGGTAGGGTTGGTTAGGTTCGGTCATATATCTACGTTAATTTTAACTCCAATAAAAAAAAATTGACCTCATACATAATGAAATGGGTAGCTTTATCATTTCATAAGAAAAAAATTAGAGAAAATATAATTATTCAGGAAAACTTGGCTTATTAGGCAAATCGGGCCTTAAATAGTAGGCCGAGAAGTGCGTTCTGGCTACTAGGTACGACATAATATATATATATATATATATATATATATATATATATATATATATATATATATATATATATATATATATATATATATATATATATATATAAATTTCAATGTTTCCCATGCAAGTAAGTTAATGCCACCATTCGTTGAGACAGAGAAAGATGTGTTTTTTACTACTTTTGAGGCCTTAGCTAAAAAACTTAGCTGGCCTGAAGATCAATGGTCTACCCTTCTCAGAGTGCATCTCACAGGTAGAGCTGCGATTCCTCTCAGTACCTTAGCGTCTGAGAATGACTACCAGACCCTAAAACAAGCAGTTTTAGACGCCTACCTTCTCTCCACCGAAAGCTACAGACGAAAATTCCGTGATTATCTAAAGGCAAGTACCACCACCTTTTTAGAATTTTCCCAAACTAAGAAAAGATATTTCATGAAACGGCTAAAATTCCTCATTTTAGTTGAGGAATTCTTTAGACGTGCTCCTCCTTCCATCCGTTTATATTTAGCAGACAAAGAAGAAACCAACTACATCAGATGTGCGAAGTCGGCTGACTCCTACAGCCTCATACACCGGCTAACACCTGACCCACCATCCAGTAAGAAGTCTTGGTCTAGTTATGACAAAGTGAGTACCGATCAGGCGAGCTCTCAATTGTGTTGTAAGTATTGAAAGCTCTATGGATATACCATAGATAAATGTGGGAAAGGCCAATACAAAGGCTATAGTGAAACTCCTAAACCCAAACCGACTCCTCCTAAGTCCGGTAAGCCTGTGATGAATGTTGGTGTTCCTGTTAATGATCTTTCTCTCTTCAGCAAACACCTGTATCCTGGAACTGTCTCTGCCAACAGTACAGATTCGGAGGGACGTTTCAAATTGAAGATCTTGAGAGACACAGCGGCTCTTCAGTCAATAATATTGAAATCGGCAGTGCCTAACATCACCTACACCGGGGAAACCCTCCTTATAACTGATCTCACTGCTACCTCTCCGTATCCACTCGCCAGAGTCCACCTGGATTGTCCTTTCGTGACCGGTGAAGTCCAAGTCGCCATCAGGGAAAGCCTTTTCCCATGCCTGGAGTGCAACTTCTCCTGGGCAACGATTTGGCCGAAGATCTGCAACCGTCCAACCTGATCATCATGGACAAACCCCAGGTATGTGACTCTGTAGTGGACAACCCCATCTTAAAGTATGTTCCAGCAGAGGTTCAAGAAAGTGATGAAGTTTCTCCTCCGGTTATGGTGACCACCCGTGCACAAGCTGCACCTCCGCAACCAGCTGACTCTACTGCAACCGCTGTCCCTCAAGACCATCAGAACCTACCTCAGAATCTTACTATGTTGGAGTTCCGTAAGTTGCAGAGGGAGGATCCTTTATTAACACCATTATTCTTCCAGGCCGAGACTCAATCTGACAGTCTCTCTGGGTTCTTCCTAGAGAATCAGTTGCTCTACCGATTGTACAGACCTAGTAAGCTGACGGAGGACGACGATTGGGCAAATGTCGAACAACTAGTAGTTTCCACCAGCCTACGGCCCGATATTCTACACCTGGCACACGGAGCGCTTTAACAAAACCTATCACGGAATCAGACAAGACTACTACTGGCCAGGTATGGTTAAAGATGTCAAGAGATATGTGCAACAGTGTCATACATGTCAGATGGCAGGAAAACCTAACATCTCGATTCCCAAGGCTCCTTTAATTCCTTTCCCGGTGCCTGAGGAACCTTTCCACAGACTCATCATAGACTGTGTTGGTTCTTACCCAGGACCAATTCTGGCAACGCTTATATACTAACCACCCTGTGTCCAACCACCAGATTCCCCATAGCAGTTCCTGTAAAGACCATTACGGCTGCTACGGTGGTAAAACAACTATTGAAGATCTTTACCCAATATGGATTTCCTCGGGAGATTCAAAGTGACTGTGGCACCAATTTCACCAGTGATCTCTTCAAGAAGACACTGGAAGAATTCAACATCACTCAGGTATTGTCCAGCCCCTATCATCCTGCTTCACAGGGTTCTCTTGAACGTAGTCATCAAACGATAAAATCACTCCTAAAGAAATTTTGCAATGAACCATGAAAGACTGGATAAACAACTTGACATCATCATGTGCATTTTCAGAAGTCTCCCAAATGAGTCTCTAGGAGTATCGCCTTATGAGATGCTCTACGGACGTAAGTGCCGTACTCCTCTTAAAGCTTTTAAATACTCTCTACGTAATGCCACCTTCAGTGACCCTCAGAATGTGCCCCAGTTTCTTCAAAACTTAAAGCACATTCTAGAGAGAGTACGTAAATTTGCTAATGATAATTTTTGAAAGCTGAAGATAGGATGAAGACTAATTTTGACCAACGCAGCAAAATCAGGAAATTTAAACCAGGAGGCTTCGTGTTGGCATATTTTCCAATCCCAGGTTCTCCATTGCAAAATAAGTTTTCAGGACCCTACCGCATCAAGGAGTGCAGAAACAACCAAAACTACGTTCTTGAGACTTCAGATAGGCGGCGGAAGACCCAGTTGTGCCACGTCAATCTTCCAAAGGAGTATAAAGGTATTCCCCTCACTGTGCTAATATCACTTTCCACTTTCAAAGATCCATACCTCCACAGTGAGACTTTCCCTGCTTCTCCTCCGGAAAGCACTAACTCTGAGTCAGTGCCTTCCAACTCGGAAATCCTTAATGATCTTCCTAAATATTTACAGGACGATAATAATGCTCCTCTGCTATGTTCTGATCCCTTTCTCGCCTCTCCAGATATTACGAATCCCCTCATCATCAATGTCGACGCCAGTGGTACCGGCATCACACACACACATATATATATATATATATATATATATATATATATATATATATATATATATATATATATATATTATATATATATATATATATATATATATATATATATATATATATATATATATATATATATATATATATATATATATATTTATATTATATATATATATATATATATATATATATATATTTATATATATATATATATATATATATATATATATATATATATATATATATATATATATATATATTAGTCTAGCTGTACCCGGCCAACCTTTCCCTGTCTCCCAGTCCTCCCCCCCCCCTTTCCCCTCGTCCTCCAAAATATTCCTCGCTCCCCCATCTTTTCGTCCTCCTAACCATTCCTCACTTCCACGTCCCTTTCTCCTTCCCATCATCTTCCGCTCCAGCATCCCCTCGTCCTCCCCTCTATTCCTCACTCCCCTGTCCCCTTGTCTTCCCCACCATTCTCCATTCCCCTCATCCTCAATTCCCCTGCCCCTCGTCCTCCCTCACCATTACCCCTCCCCTCTCCCCTCATCCTTTCCACCATTCCCCCACTCCCTCGTCTGATGACCAAAGGATCTTTTGTTTTATCAGAAAATTGGGAATATAAAATGATCTGGGGCTAGATTCACAGAGAAGTTACACAAACACGAACCTGTACATCTATTCTCAATCTTTGATGGCTTTGTTTACAATTATTAAACAGTTAATGTGATCCGAAGCACCAGGAAGCTGTTTATAACAATAACACAGTTGATTAGCTAGTTTTCATGCTTGTAAACTGCTTAATAAATGTTATCAAAGCAATCAAAGATTGAGGAACGATGTACACGTTTGTAAGTACTTGCGTAACTGCTCCGTGAATCTGGCCCCAGATGTTCCCATCACTGAAATATAAGAAAAAACAGTTCTAAGGACGAAATGAAAAAATAATGAAAAAATAAAAAATAAACTTAACACACGAAATGAAGGATATAGTAAACAACACAGCTCAATTCCAGCGCAATATCACACAAAATAATTAAATCAAAATGAAAATAAATCGAAATTTATGATAATTCAATTTATCATTGAAATGGAATCGTAACATATTTAGTAAAGCATTTGTTGGTTTATTGTGTAACAGATGGTGCTGTTTTTCAAAAACGCATGTTTTTTCCTGTCAAAGGGGTGGTATCTATATAGTAGGTATATAAAAACATGCGGGTATTCGAACAGAACGTTGTGTTAAAATTTCAAAGCAATCGGTGAAGAACTTTCGGAGATTTCAGCGTGTGTTGCTCTTACATCCAACAAATGATGCTGTTTTTTTTTTAACATGTTTTTTTCCTGTCACAGACGTGACATCTATATAATATGTATATAAAAACCCGCTCTGATGCGAATGCAACGTTATGTGAAAAGTTCAAAGCAATCGATGAAGAACTTTCGGAGATTATCGATTATGAACCAACGAACATTTACATTTTTATTTATATACTAGCTGTACCCGGCTATGCGTTGCTGTTGCTCAGCAACGCATGTGGGTTGCTGAAACACAGCAACTTTTCCCTATCTCCCAGTCCTCCCCCACTTTTTTCCCCCTGTCCCGTCCCCTCATCCTCCTAACCATTCCTCACTCCCCCGTCCCGTCGTCTTTCCAACCATTCCCCACTTCCCCATTGCCTCGTCCTCATCACCATTCCCCCCCCCCCTTCCACGTCCCTTTGTCTTCCCCACCCTCCTCCACTCCATCATCCTCTCGTCCTACCGATCATCTCCCTCTCCCTCTTAGGGAGCCTCGTAGCCTGGTAGATAGCGCGCAGTTCTCGTAATTCTGTGGCGCGGGTTCGATTCCCGCACGAGGCAGAAACAAATGGGCAAAGTTTCTTTCACCCTGAATGCCCCTGTTACCTAGCAGTAAATAGGTACCTGGTGTTAGTCAGCTGTCACGGGCTGCTTCCCGGGGGTGGAGGCCTGGTCGAGGACCGGGCCGCTGGGACACTAAAGCCCCGAAATCATCTCAAGATAACCTCAAGAAGAGATAACCTCCCTCTCCCCCATCCCATCGTCCTTCCTACCATTCCCCACTCCCCCGTTCCCTCGTCCTCCCCACCATCCCCCACTTCCCTGTTCCCTTGCCCTCCACCACCATTCTCTACTCCCCCATCCCCTCGTCCACACCATCCCCAACTTCCCCGTCCCCTCATCCTTCCCCCAACCATTACCCCCTCCCTTGTCCCCTCCTTTTCCTCCTCCCCACTATCCACCACTTTCGTCCTCTAGTCCTCCCACCATTCCCCTCTCCCTTGTCCTATGCATTCCCAAATGATCTGATGCTCCCATCACTGAAATATAAGATAAACAGTTAAAATAACAAAATGAAAAATAATGTAAAAATGTTAAAATAAACTATACTCATGAAATGAACGGTATGGCAAACAATAGCTCAATTTCAACACAATGTCATACGAAATAATTAAATAAAAAATTAAAATAAATTGAAATATATGAAAATTCTATTTATCAATGCAATCGGAAAGATTGAAATGGAATCGTAACGTATTTAGTATAGCATTTGTTGGTATTACATGCAACAGATGGTGCTGTTTTAAAAAAACAATGTTTTACCTGGCACAGGTGTGGTATCTATATAATAGGCATATGAAAACAAGTGCATATTTAAATAGAATGTTGTGTTAAAATTTCAAAGCGAAAGGTGAAGAACTTACGGAGATTACAGCATGTGTTGCTCCTACGTCCAACAGATGGCGCTGTTTTAAAAAAGGCATGTTTTTTTCCGGTCACATGTGAGGCATGTCTACAATAACTATATAAAATCACACGCCTATTTGAATGCACCGTTGTCTCAAAATTTCAAAGCAATTGGTAATGAGGTATCGAAGATTTCCCTCATATGAAAAACACGGTTTTTTAAAAAAAACATGTTTTTCTCCTTTCACATACGTGACATCTATATAGTATGTATGTAAAAACCCATTTGGATGCAAATGGAACGATGAGCGAAAATTTCAAAGCAATCGGTGAGAATTTTTCGGAGATTAGTAATTTTGAACAAACGAACATCAACATTTTTATTTATATAGATAGCTGTACCCGCCACTTGTAGCCGTGGCTCAGTCTAGTTAAATGGAAAAGAAAGAAAAGAGAAAGTGCACGTTTGTAATATGTTTAATTTCACAATGCTTGTTTGTAGACAATATTTTTTGTTGTTCCATTGTCTGAGGAGATATATAGATTGTCTGGTTTGCCGACTCTAGAACACGCAACACATAATTGTCCACTTGAGAAGCAATCCGTGTCTAGATATAAACAGCACAATTCTAAAGATTGGCTCTGAGCTTTGTTGATGGTGATTGCAAACGCCAATCGAATTGGAAATTACAATCTCTTAAATTGAAATTGGCATATCCGTTGGAATCAGAGGAATGCAAGGAATGAGGACATCTTCACTTTTGAAAGGTCCTGTCAAGATTGTTGCTTTTACGACGTTGCTGATAATTTTTTTACAGCAAGTCGGGTGCCGTTGCGAAGCTTTGGATGGTTGATATTTCCCAACATGATAATTGGCACGTCGCTTTCAATGCAGTACGTGCAGTTGTATCCCTGGCAGATCGAATGAATTAAAAAATTCTGTTGGATATTTAACCGCATAATCTGCTTCCACAACAGTGTCGACAGACTTGAATGTGACTGCCTCGCTTTGGATGTTAGACTGATTAATACTGATAAGTTCATAGACGTCTTTATTCTTGGCCGCAAGAATAGCTCGTTCACTTAGCCAATCATGATTCTTATAATTGGTTTGAATATTGGGAAATACTTTTTGAACCAATTCTTCTTTTGACATCACTAAATTGCAGAAGTTTTGCATCACTGAAATTCGATCGTTTTGATGGATGGATCGTTGGATCATTTTGATGGATCGTTTTGCAGCTGGAATTCCATATTTGTAGTTAATTTTAACGTCTTTACGTGGAGCCACAACGTAGAGTATTTCAGGAAAATATTTATTTCGTCCTCTGGTGTCGATCGAGGTAAATGTAAACAGGTAATGTTTACATGAAATTTCCCGCAAGCAATATTAATGCGTTCCCAAATGGTCTGATGTTTCCACGCAAATCTTGCAATGATCGATCTAGAGCGTCGAGCGATTTTTTGGTGGGCAATTGTGCATTCATCCCAAACAATAAGTTTGTATTTCTGCAATACTTTTCCCATGCCGGATGCTTTGAAAACGTTGCACGTGGGAGTTTTAATGAACTGCATGTTTGATGACAATTTCAAAGCCAAATGAGCAGTTCTTCCACCTAGTAGCAATGTCGCAGCTATTCTGGAAACGCAAGAGCTACACTATGCCATTTTGGAATCGAATTGCTGCCAGAATCAATCTAATTAGGTTTGTTTCACCATTTCCTCCTAGCGCATCTAGAAAGAAGATTTTTCCAAGCCCGTTTTTGACAGTTTTAATTATTAGGTCGTAAATGCCTTTTTGCTCAAGCGTTGGCTAAGGAATATTTAATTGCACATACGACAACAGATCACCTATGTTATAATTTTGTTCACGACGCAATTCTACATCGAACGAAGCAGCAGCAGATCGATTCGATGATGGCATTCCCATTTGATTGAGAACTTTGTTTGCGGTTTCAAAGCAGAAATCTCCAATCATTATCAACACTTCTTTGTATCTTTCTACTGTGAAATCCATGTTCATATTAACAGTTTCCTTGCGTATTCGACTGACAATATCTTCAGCCTTGTGCGATAAATATTTCTCCGATAACTCTGTTGGAGATGAAGGAGAGCCGGTGGTCAATATGACTGCAAACAATGCACGAATTTGATTTGGAAGTGACGTGTTGGTCTTGTCATTAATACATACATCCCAGTGTAGGTCGTTCTGCAATAAATTCAGAGCTTGACATTCACTAAGGAAAGTGGCATGTGTAACATGGTTAACAAATCTCAATTGCTGGAAAGACGTTGGACCGGGTACATTTACCAACAGCATGCGAAAAAAGAAGCATTAATCTTGATTAGGATGCACGGTGTACAGTCTAACTTCGTAGTTTGTTTGAATACGACAAGTTGTCCGTCGACTCGCTCTCCTCGTTTGCGTTTTTCAAATTATTTTCTACTCGCATTCCATGTGTAATACGTAGTCACTTCCGAAAACAGCAGTGTTTACGCAAACGCGTCATTTTGACATAACGTGAAGAACGCATTTAACATTGTAGCCGGTGTAGCCGTTGTCCATGGCTATTTGTGGCCCATATGCAGCTATGAAATAAATGCGTTGTCCATTTTCTTGTTTTCAAACAAGAAATACTAAAGAAATATTTCAATTTAAACGCAGATCAATCAACACAGCTCAATTCCACTGCCAATTGCACTGAAGAATAAGAAGAAACATAAAAAAAAAAACGAAATGAAATACAATAAAAAGTAAAATAAAAAAACTTATTCACAAAATGAACGGTATAGTAAAGAACACAGCTCAATTCCAACGTAATGTCACGCAAAATCTATAGAAATAAAAATGGAAATGTTCGTTTGTTCAAAATCGCTAATCTCCGAAAGTTCTTCACCGATTGCTTTGAAATTTTCACACGACGTTACATTCGAATCCGAGCGGGTTTGTCTATATATACAATATAGATATCCCGTCTGTGACAGGAAAAAAACATGTTTTTTTTTTAAACCTCTTTACCGATTGCTTTGAAATTTTGACACAACGTTGTATTGGAATAGACGCGTATTTTTAATATATCTACTATACACATGCCTCATCTGTGACAGGAGAAAACATGTTTTTTTTTTTTAAACTGCGCCATTTGTTGGACGTAAAAGCAACACACGCTGTAATCTCCGAAAGTTCTTCACCGATTGCTTTGAAATTTTGACACAACGTTCCATTCGAATATGCGCATTGTTGTTATATACCTACTATATAGATGACTTTCCTGTGACAGGTAAAAACATGATTTAAAAAAAAAGGAGCGAGATCTGTTGCACGTAATAGCGACCCACTCTATACTAAATATGATTCAATTCCATTTCTGTATTCCGATTGCATCATTTTTGATATAATTATTATATGAGACATTGCATTGGAATTGAGCTGTGTTGTTTACCATACGTTCATTTCGTGAGTATAGTTTAGTTTTTTATTGCTTTTCATTTAATTTTTTAAACTGTTTTTCTTATATTTCAGTGATGGGAACATCAGACTATATGATGTTCCCAATTTTCTGATAGGAACATTAAATCATTTGAGAATGCATCGGACAAGGGAGTGGGGAATGGTGGAGAGGACGAGAGGACGTAAGTGGGGGATAGTGGGGAGGACAAGGGGACAAGCTGAGGGGGTATTGGTGGGGAGGACGAGGGGATGGGGGAGTTGGGGATGGTCGGGACGAGGGGACAGGGGAATGGAGAGTGGTGAGGAGGACAAGGGGACAGGGCAGTAGGGGATGGTTTAGAGGATGAAGGGACGGGGGCGGGGGGAATGGTAGGGAGGAAGAGGGGACAGAGGAGTGGGAGATGAGGGAGTGGGGAATGGTTAAGAGGACTTGGGGACGGTGAAGTGAGGGATAGTGGGGAGCACAAAATGATGGGGAGGAGGGAATGGTGGGGAGGACAAGGGACAGGGGGACAAGGGGATAGGGGAATAGTTGGGAAGATTAGGGGACGGGAGATTGAGGAATGGTTGAGAGGACGAGGTGAGGAGGAGGGGAGGACTGGGAGACAGGGGAAGGTTGCTGTCGTTCAGCAACGCACATGCGTTGAAGAGCCACAACAATGCGTGGCCGGGTACAACTAGTAATAAAATAAAAATTAAAATCAATCAAAATCTATGAAAATTCAACTTAACAATGCAATCGGAAACATAAAACTGGAATCGTAACATATTTTGAATAGCATGTGTTAATTTTACATCCAACAGATGGCGCTGTTTTAAAAAAATACATTTTTTTTTACCTATCACAGGTGTGGCAGCTATACAGTACGTATATAAAAATATGCACGTATTTGAATGGAACGTTGTGTCAACACTTCACAGCAATGGTGAAGACCTTTGGGAGATTACAGCGTGTGTTGCTCCTACGTCTAAACGATAACTCTATTTTTCTAAAAAAGCATGGTATTTTCCTGCCACAGGTGAGGCATGTAGATATTAGGTATATCAAAAGACGCGCCTATTCGAATGCAACGTTGTGTCAAAATTTCAAAGCAATCGGTAAATTGGTTTCAAAGATTTCCCTCACATGAAAAACACATGAAAAACACAGTTTTTTAAAAAAGCTTGTTTTTTCCCCCTAACAGACGTGACATCTATATTGTATGTATATAAAACCAGCTCAGATGCGAACAGAACGTTGTGTCCTAACTTGGAAGTAATCAGTGAAGAGCTTTCGAAGATTAGCAATTTTGAACAAACGAACATTTACATTATATATATACTAGCAGTACCCGCCACGCTTTGCTGTGGCTCA
This sequence comes from Procambarus clarkii, assembly GCF_020424385.1. Taxonomy (NCBI): domain Eukaryota; kingdom Metazoa; phylum Arthropoda; class Malacostraca; order Decapoda; family Cambaridae; genus Procambarus; species Procambarus clarkii. The sequence goes on from NW_025567988.1 coordinate 29,529, forward strand.
GTCAGGTTAAATGGGAAAGAAATAAAAGAGGAAGCGCACGTTTCTAATATTTTTAATTTCACAATGCTTGTGGATATATAATATTTTTTTCTTGCTCCATTGTCTGAGGAGATATAGAGATTGTCTGGTTTGCCAACTCGAGAACGCGCAACATATAATTGTCCACGTGAGAAGCAATCCGTGTCGATATATAAAATGCACAATTCTAAAGATTGGACTTGAGCTTTGTTGATGGTGATTGCAAACGTCAATCGAATTGGAAATTACAATCTCTTTAATTGAAATGGTATATCTGTTGGAATCATAGGAATGTGAGGAATGAGGACATCTTCCGCTTCGAAAGGTCCTGTCAAGATTGTTGCTTCTACGACGTCGCTGATTAATTTTTTACTGCAAGGCGCGAGGCGTTGCAAAGTTTTGGCTGGTTGATGTTTCGCAACATGATAATTGGCAAGCCGATTTTCAATTGCCGTACGTGTGACAGTATCCCTGGAAGATCGAGTGATTTAAAAATTTCTGTTGAATAATTAACCGCTTCATCTCCTTCCACAACAGTGTCGATGGACTTGTATGTGACTGCCTCGGTTTGAATGTTAGACTGAAAAATATTGTTATGGTCGTAGACGTTTTGTTCTTGGCCCTTTGAATAGCTCGTTCACTCAGCCAATCGTGATTCTCATAATTGGGTTGAATTTTGGAAAATACTTTTTCAACCAATTCTTCTTTTGACGTCACTAAATTGCAGAAGTTTATGAGGCAATAAAATTCGTCCTGAGGTCAGATCAACCGGCACGTTCACGTTCCCAATTTCCAGAAACTGATGTGAGAATATCTCAGCTGATGGATCGTTTTGCAGTAGCTACATAACTACACGCATATTTGTAGTTAATTTAAATGTCTTTACGTGGCGCCACAAAGTAGAGTATTTCTGGCAAGCATTTATTTCGTCTGTTGGTGTCGATCGAGAAATTACAGGTAATGTTCGCCTGAAATCTCCAGCAAGCAATATTAATGCATTCACAAACGGTCTGATATTTCCACGCAAATCTTGCAATGATCGATCAAAAGCCTCGAGCGATTTTTTGTGGGGAATTGTGCATTCATCCCAAAAAATAAGTTTGCATTTTTGCAATACTTTTCCCATGCCAGATACTTTGGAAATGTTGCACGTGGGAGTTTCACTGAATTGCATATTCAAAGGCGATTTCAAAGCCGAAGTAGCAGTTCTTCTACATGGTAGCAATATCGCAGCAATACCAGACGATGCAAGAGCTAAGGTTATGCCATTTTGGATCGAAATGTTGCCAGAATCAATCTAATTAGGAAGGTTTTACCAGTTCCTCCCTGCACTTCTAAGAAGATGTCTCTAAGGCCGATATTGACTGTTTAAATTACTTGACTGTGAATGCCTTTTCGCTCAAGCATTAGCCTAGGGATATTTGAATAAACATACGACAACAGATCACCAGTGTTGTAATTTTGTTCACGAAGCAATTCTACGTCTAACGAAGCAGCCACAGAGATAGCATTCGGAGATAGCATTTCCAATTGATTGAGAACTTTGTTCGCGATTTCTAAGCACACGCCTTCAATTATTATCAACGCTTCTTTGTAGATTTTGTTGTAAAATCCATGTTCATATTTGAATTTTTCTTGCGTATTCGACGGATAATATCTTCAGCCCTGTGTGATTTATATTTCACCCATAACTCTGTTGGAGATAACAGAGACCCGGTGGTCAATATGATTGCAAACAATGCACGAATTTGATTTGGATGTGACGTGTTGGACGCGTCATTAATGCATACTTCTCAGTGCCGGTCATTCTCCAATAAATTCAGAGCTTGACATGCACTACGGGAAGTGGCATGTGTTTTGCCGTTGACAAATCTCAATGGCTGGAAAGACGTTGGACCGGGCACATTTACCAACAGCATGCGAAGAATGAAGCATTCATCCTCATTAGGATGCACAGTGTACAGTCTGCCTATCGTAGTTTATTTCAATATGCCAAGCTGTCCGTCGACTCGCTCTCCTCATTTGCGTTGTTCAAATGATTTTCGACAGGCATTCCATGTGTAATACGTAGGCACTTCCTAATTGCATTGTTTTCGCAAACACGTAATTTTGAAATAACGTGAAGAAAGTAGTTAACGCTGTAGCCGGTGGATTCATAGCTGTTTGTTGCACATTTGCAGCTGTGAAATAAATGTGTTGTTCATTTTCATGTTTTCAAAACAAAAACAAAAAATGCTAACGAAATATTTCAATTCAAACGTAGATCAATCAACACAGCTCAATTTCTCCACCAATTGCACTGAAAAATAATAAGAACAGTTAAAAAAACGAAATGAAAAACAATGAAAAAAAGAAACAAATAAACTATACCCATGAAATGAACGGTATGGTAAACAACACAGCTATATTCCAACGCAATGTCATACAAAATAATTAAAACAAAATGAAAATAAATAAAAATCTATGAAAATTCAATTTATCAATGCAATCGGAAACATTGAAATGGAATCGTAACATATCTTGTATTGGTTGTGGTGGTCTTACGTGCAACAGTTGGCGCTGTTTAAAAAAAAGTACGTTTTTACCTATCACAGGAGGCATCTAAATAGTAGGTATTTAAAAACACGCACGTATTCAAATGGAACGTTGTGTCAAAATTTCCAAGCAATAGGTGAAGAACATTGGGAAATTAAAACATGTGTTGCTCCTACGTCCTACAGATGGCGCTGTTTTCAAAAAAAGCATGGTTTTTCCGGTCACAGGTGAGGCATGTATATAGTAGGTATATAAAAAACACTCGCTTGTTCCAATGCAACGTTGTGTTAAAATTTCAAACAAGTTTCGAAGATTTTCCTCTCATGAAATACACATGAAAAACACAGCTTTTCAAAAAAAGCATGATTTTTCCCATCACAGGCGTGATATCGATATAGTATGAATATAAAAACCCGCTCGGATGCGAATGGAACGTTGTGTGAAGATTTCAAAGCAATCCGTGAAGAACTTTCGGAGATTAGCGATTTTGAACAAACGAACATTTCCATTTTTATTTATATACTAGCTGTACCAGGCCATGCGTTACTGTGGCTCAGCAACCTTTCCCTTGTCTCCCAGTCCTCCCCACTATTTCCTCCCTCCCCCATCCTTGTGTCCTCCCCACCATTCCCCACTCCACCGTACCCTCATCCTTCTAACCATTCCCCACTCCAAAGTCCCTTCACACTCTCCTCCATCTCCCACTCTCCCATCCCCCTAGCCTCCCTATCATTCCCTCTCCCCTGTTCCTCGTCCTCTGCACCATCCCCCCACTTTCCTGTCTCCTTGTCCTTCCCATCACTCTCCATTCCCCTGTTCCCACGTCTCCTCCATCCCCAACCCCCCCCCCCGTCTCCTCATCCTCCCCACCATTACCCCCTCCCTTGTCCCGTCGTCCTCAGTACCATCCCCCACTCTCATCCCCTCGTCCTCCCCACCATTCCTAACTCCCTCGTCCGATGCATTCCCAAATGATCTGATGTTCCCATCAGATAATTGGGAACATCAAATGATCTGATATTCCCATCTTTGAAATGTAAGAGAAGCAATTAAAAAACGAAATGAAAAACAATGAAGAAATAAAAAAAATAAACTATTCTCTTGAAATGAATGGTATGGTAAACAACAAAGCTCAATTCCAAGGCAGTGTCACAAAATATGTGCCGGCGGGGAAGTGGTTCAAATAGCTTCGGCTACCACTTCCTTATGTCCGGTTGTGATGGTCAAGTGGATTAAGGCGTCCTGTACATGCCAGTTGCGTTGCTCCTGGCAGTATGGGTTCGAGTCACTTCTGGGGTGTGAGTTTTCAGTTGCATATAGTCCTGGGGACCATTCAACTGAATGGAACTCATTCATGAACTCATTCAACCCCATGTTTGAGTTCTTGGGGGTTTAATGAGTAGAATGTTTGTTGAAATAGTAACATGTTGAAGCAAATATTCTGCAAATGTCTACGTATTATGACATATAAGGTAAACATTGGCTCTTCTCTTGCCAAACAGTGAAATAAAACGTTGACTCACCAGAGGATCAGCATGCTGAGTTGAGGTGTCCATCGCCTGGTAGAGAGTGTTGTCAGACTTGCGCTCAGTAACCGATAGCAAGTCATACGTCTCATCCCCTGCATGAGAAACCAGAACCAGTAAATCTTAGTGTCACTGTAGTTTTCAAAAGTAAGTGTGTGCGTGTGTGTGTGTGTATGTGTACTCACCTAATTGTACTCACCTAATTGTGCTTGCGGGGGTTGAGCTTTGGCTCTTTGGTCCCGCCTCTCAACTGTCAATCAACTGGTGTACAGATTCCTGAGCCTACTGGGCTCTATCATACCTACATTTGAAACTGTGTATGGAGTCAGCCTCCACCACATCACTTCCTAGTGCATTCCATTTATTAACTACTCTGACACTGAAAAAATTCTTTCTAACGTCTCTGTGGCTCATCTGGGTACTAAGTTTCCACCTCTGTCTCCTTGTTCGTGTCCCACCCGTGCTGAAGAGTTTATCTTTGTCCACCCTGTCAATTCCCCTGAGAATTTTGTAGGTGGTTATCATGTCTCCCCTTACTCTTCTGTTTTCCAGGGATGTGAGGTTCAGCTCCTTTAGCCTTTCCTCGTAGCTCAATCCTCTCAGTTCCGGGACGAGCCTGGTGGCATACCGCTGAATCTTCTCTAACTTTGTCTTGTGTTTAACTAGGTATGGACTCCAGGCTGGAGCTGCATACTCCAGGATTGGTCTTACATAAGTGGTATACAGGGTTCTGAAAGATTCCTTACACAAGTTTCTGAAGGCAGTTCTTATGTTGGCAAGTCTAGCATATGCCGCTGATGATATTCTTTTGATGTGGGCCTCTGGGGACAGGTTCGGTGTGATATCAACCCCCAGATCCTTCTCTCTATTTGATTCTTGCAGGATTTCCCCTCCCAGATGATACCTTGTGTTCAGCCTCTTGCTCCCTTCGCCTAATTTCATCACCTTACACTTTCCAGAGTTGAACTTCAGCAGCCATTTTCTAGACCATTCCTCCAGTTTATCCAGGTCATCCTGTAGTCTCTGTCTATCTTCATCCGTCTTGATTCTTCTCATAATTTTTGCATCATCAGCAAACATCGAGAGGAATGAGTCTATACCCTCTGGAAGATCGTTCACATATATTAGAAACAGGATGGGTCCAAGTACTGAGCCCTGTGGGACTCCGCTGGTGACATCTCGCCACTCTGATGTCTTCCCCCTCACCGTTACTCGCTGTTTCCTGTTGCTTAAGTACTCCCTTATCCACTGGAGCACCTTCCCTTTTACTCCTGCCTGTTGCTCCAACTTTTTTAACAGCCTTTTATGGGGTACTGTGTCGAAGGCTTTTTGGCAATCCAGGAAAATGCAGTCGGCCCACCCTTCTCTTTCCTGTGTGTGTGTGTGTGTGTGTGTGTGTGTGTGTGTGTGTGTTGTGTGTGTGTGGTGTGTGTGTGTGTGTGTGTGTGTGTGTGTGTGTGTGTGTGTGTGTGTGTGTGTGTGTGTGTGTGTGTGTGTGTGTGTGTGCGTGCGTGTGTGTGTGTGTGTGTGTGTGTGTGTGTGTGTGTGTGTGTGTGTGTGTGTACTCACCTAGTTGTACTCACCTAGTTGTGTTTGCGGGGGTTGAGCTCTGGCTCTTTGGTCCCGCCTCTCAACCGTCAATTAACAGGTGTACAGATTCCTGAGCCTATCGGGCTCTGTCATATCTACATTTGAAACTGTGTATGGAGTCAGCCTCCACCACATCACCCCCCCTAATGCATTCCATTTGTCAATCATCACTCTGACACTAAAAAAGTTCTTTCTAATATCTCTGTGCCAAACCTTTGAACCTTTTCCAGTTTAGTCTTATCCTTGACTAGATATGGACTCCATGCTGGAGCTGCATACTCCAGGATTGGCCTGACATATGTGGTATACAAAGTTCTGAATGATTCTTTACACAAGTTTCTGAATGCCGTTCGTATGCTGGCCAGCCTGGCATATGCCGCTGATGTTATCCGCTTGATATGTGCTGCAGGAGACAGGTCTGGCGTGATATCAACCCCCAAGTCTTTTTCCTTCTCTGACTCCTGAAGAATTTCCTCTCCCAGATGATACCTTGTATCTGGCCTCCTGCTCCCTACACCTATCTTCATTACATTACATTTGGTTGGGTTAAACTCTAATAACCATTTGTTCGACCATTCCTTCAGCTTGTCTAGGTCTTCTTGAAGCCTCAAACAGTCCTTTTCTGTTTTAATCCTTCTCATAATTTTAGCATCGTCCGCAAACATTGAGAGAAATGAATCGATACCGTCCGGGAGATCATTTACATATATCAGAAACAAGATAGGACCGAGTACAGAGCCCTGTGGGACTCCACTGTGGAGCCCTGTGGTGACTTCACGCCAATCGGAGGTCTCACCTCTCATCGTAACTCTCTGCTTCCTATTGCTTAGGTACTCCCTTATCCACTGGAGCACCTTACCAGCTACACCTGCCTGTCTCTCCAGCTTATGTACCAGCCACTTATGCGGTACTGTGCCAAAGGCTTTCCGACAATCCAAGAAAATGCAGTCCGCCCAGCCCTCTTTTTCTTGCTTAATCTTTGTCACCTGATCGTAGAATTCTATCAAGCCTGTAAGGCAAGATTTACCCTCCCTGAACCCATGTTGGCGATTTGTCACGAAGTCCCTTCTCTCCAGATGTGTTACCAGGTTTTTTATCACGATCTTCTCCATCACCTTGCATGGTATACAAGTCAAGGACACTGGCCTGCTATGTAGTCACTGAAACCTTCACAGCCCAGAATATCCATCTCCTCAAAATCCCAGCCTTTTCTTACCAGCAGAGCTACACCACCCCCACCTCTTCTTTCCCTCTCTTTCCTCATAACATAATAGTCCTGTGGGAACACTGCGTTTGTTATCGTTTTCGTGAGCTTTGTTTCTGTGAGGGCTATCATGTTAGGGTTTTCCTCTAGTACCGGTCCTCCAAGCTCATTTGCTTTATTTGTAATTCCATCTATGTTAGTGTACATTGCTTTGAGGCTCACATTCTTCTGTCCCTTCTCAAATCGCCTCCTTGGTGAGTGTTCTGCTGGTGGGAGAAGCTGTTCCATGGGTGTGATGACCTGTGAGTTGGATAACAGGGTCTCAGAGGATACTGGGATGAGGGGCGGGGGATCCAGTGAAGGGGGAGGGACAGGGAGGGTATGGGGGTGAAAGGGGAGGGAGGACAGAAAGGAAAGGGGGGGAGGGAGGGCTCGGCAGGAGTAGGGGAGGGGTAGAAGGGTGGGGATTGGGTGTGGGGGGACGGAGATTTGGCTGAACATTTGGGTGGGGGCAGGGAGGGTTTGGGGTAGGGGGGTTTTCTATGCAGAGGAGGGTGGCGGGGTTGTCCTCCCTTCTGGTGTTACTGGGTAGCTGGTTGTGGGTTCCCTCTCGCCTCTGGGGATGTTGTGTTGGGAGCTGTGACTTCCTGGTTTTCCCCTCTCGCCCTGCTCCTCTTCCTTGCTTCTGCCGCCACGGCTCTCTCCTCCCTTGTCATGTCTCTCTGGAGGAATACATTTTTTAATTTTCCCACGTTTTTCAGGGAGCTCTTCCTTGATAGGATCTTCTCCTTTGTGCTCTTGTTTGCAAACACTATCTTTATCATTTGGTCTCGGTCTTTG
>NW_025567989.1:0-10021 GCF_020424385.1 Procambarus clarkii
CCTCTGTTATCTCTGGGATTTCTCCTTGCTCTAAGGTGAAGACCTCCTGGAATTTCTTATTCAGTGTGTGTGTGTGTGTACTCACCTAGTTGTACTCACCTAGTTGTGTTTGCGGGGGTTGAGCTCTGGCTCTTTGGTCCCGCCTCTCAACCGTCAATCAACAGGTTCATTCCATTTGTGTGTGTGTGTGTGTGTGTGTGTGTGTGTGTGTGTGTGTGTGTGTGTGTGTGTGTGTGTGTGTGTGTGTGTGTGTGTGTGTGTACGTACTCACCCAGTTGTACTCACCCAGTTGTACTCACCTAGTTGTGTTTGCGGGGGTTGAGCTCTAGCTCTTTGGTCCCGCCTCTCAACCGTCAATCAACAGGTGTACAGATTCCTGAGCCTATCAGGCTCTATCATATCTACACTTGAAACTGTGTATGGAGTCAGCCTCCACCACATCACCCCCTAATGCATTCCATTTGTCAACCACTCTGACACTAAAAAAGTTCTTTCTAATATCTCTGTGGCTCATTTGGGCACTCAGTTTCCACCTGTGTCCCCTTGTGCGTGTTCCCCTTGTGTTAAATAGACAGTCTTTATCTACCCTATCAATTCCCTTCAGAATCTTGAATGTGGTGATCATGTTCCCCCTAACTCTTCTGTCTTCCAGCGAAGTGAGGTTTAATTCCCGTAGTCTCTCCTCGTAGCTCATACCTCTCAGCTCGGGTACTAGTCTGGTGGCAAACCTTTGAACCTTTTCCAGTTTAGTCTTATCCTTGACTAGATATGGACTCAATGCTGGGGCTGCATACTCCAGGATTGGCCTGACATATGTGGTATACAAAGTTCTGAATGATTCTTTACACAAGTTTCTGAATGCCGTTCGTATGTTGGCCAGCCTGGCATATGCCGCTGATGTTATCCGCTTGATATGTGCTGCAGGAGACAGGTCTGGCGTGATATCAACCCCCAAGTCTTTTTCCTTCTCTGACTCCTGAAGAATTTCCTCTCCCAGATGATACCTTGTATCTGGCCTCCTGCTCCCTACACCTATCTTCATTACATTACATTTGGTTGGGTTAAACTCTAACAACCATTTGTTCGACCATTCCTTCAGCTTGTCTAGGTCTTCTTGAAGCCTCAAACAGTCCTCTTCTGTTTTAATCCTTCTCATAATTTTAGCATCGTCCGCAAACATGAGAGAAATGAATAGATACCCTCCGGGAGATCATTTACATATATCAGAAACAAGATAGGACCGAGTACAGAGCCCTGTGGGACTCCACTGGTGACTTCACGCCAATCGGAGGTCTCACCCCTCACCGTAACTCTCTGCTTCCTATTGCTTAGATACTCCCTTATCCACTGGAGCACCTTACCAGCTACACCTGCCTGTCTCTCCAGCTTATGTACCAGCCTCTTATGCGGTACTGTGTCAAAGGCTTTCCGACAATCCAAGAAAATGCAGTCCGCCCAGCCCTCTCTTTCTTGCTTAATCTTTGTCACCTGATCGTAGAATTCTATCAAGCCTGTAAGGCAAGATTTACCCTCCCTGAACTCCGTGTGTGTGTGTGTGTGTGTGTGTGTGTGTGTGTGTGTGTGTGTGTGTGTGTGTGTGTGTGTGTGTGGTGTGGTACTCACCTATATGTACTCACCTATATGTGCTTGCAGGATCGAGCATTGACTCTTGGATCCCGCCTTTCGAGCATCGGTTGTTTACAGCAATGACTCCTGTCCCATTTCCCTATCATACCTGGTTTAAAATTATGAATAGTATTTGCTTCCACAACCTGTTCCTGAAGTGCATTCCATTTCCCCACTACTCTCACGCTAAAAGAAAACTTCCTTACATCTCTGTGACTCATCTGAGTTTCAAGCTTCCATCCATGTCCTCTCGTTCTGTTACTATTCCGTGTGAACATTTCGTCTATGTCCACTCTGTCAATTCCTCTGAGTATCTTATACGTTCCTATCATGTCCCCCCTCTCCCTTCTTCTTTCTAGTGTCGTAAGGCACAGTTCCCTCAGGCGCTCTTCATACCCCATCCCTCGTAGCTCTGGGACGAGTCTCGTTGCAAACCTCTGAACCTTTTCCAGTTTCATTATATGCTTCTTCAGATGGGGACTCCATGATGAGGCGGCATACTCTAAGACTGGCCTTACGTAGGCAGTGTAAAGCGCCCTAAATGCCTCCTTACTTAGGTTTCTGAATGATGTTCTAACTTTTGCCAGTGTAGAGTACGCTGCTGTCGTTATCCTATTAATATGTGCCTCAGGAGATAGATTAGGTGTTACGTCCACCCCCAGGTCTCTTTCACGCGTCGTTACAGGTAGGCTGTTCCCCTTCATTGTGTACTGTCCCTTTGGTCTCCTATCTCCTAGTCCCATTTCCATAACTTTACATTTGCTCGTGTTGAATTCTAGTAGCCATTTCTCTGACCATCTCTGCAATCTGTTCAGGTCCTCTTGGAGGATCCTGCAATCCTCATCTGTCACAACTCTTCTCATCAACTTTGCATCATCCGCAAACATCGACATGTAGGACTCTACGCCTGTAAACATGTCGTTAACATATACAAGAAATAGAATTGGTCCCAGCACCGATCCTTGTGGTACTCCACTTGTTACTGTTCGCCAGTCCGACTTCTCGCCCCTTACCGTAACTCTTTGGCTCCTTCCTGTTAGGTAGTTCCTTATCCATTCTAGGGCCTTTCCCCCCACCCCCGCCTGCCTCTCGAGCTTGAACAGCAGTCTCATGTGCGGTACTGTATCAAAGGCTTTTTGGCAGTCCAGAAATATGCAGTCTGCCCAACCATCTCTGTCCTGTCTTATCCTCGTTATTTTATCATAGAATTCCAGAAGGTTTGTTAGGCACGATTTCCCTGTCCAGAACCCATGTTGATGTTTGTTCACAAACCTAATGTTCTCCAGGTGTGCAACCAGTCGTAGCCTAATTATTCTTTCCAGTATTTTACAGGGGATGCTTGTCAGTGATACAGGTCTGTAGTTAAGTGCCTCCTCCCTATCTCCTTTCTTGAAGATCGGCACGACATTTGCCTTCTTCCAGCAACTGGGCAATTCTCCTGACATAAGTGACTCATTAAAGATCATTGCCAGAGGCACGCTGAGGGCCTGTGCTGCTTCTTTTAGTATCCACGGTGATACTTTGTCTGGTCCAACTGCTTTAGTTGCATCTAGAGTTGTCAACTGTTTCATTACCTCCTCTGCTGTCACCTCTATATCTGATAGTCTTTCATCTAGGGTAACCCCTTCCAACAATGGGAGCTGCTCAGGCTCGGTAGTGAACACTCCATGGAAACTGGCATTCAGTGCCTCGCAGATTTCCTTGTCACTTTCAGTATATGCCCCCTCTGTCTTCCTTAGTCTTGTGTGTGTGTGTGTGTGTGTGTGTGTGTGTGTGTGTGTGTGTGTAGGATTTCATCTCCCAGGTGGTGGCTTGTGTTCAGCCTTCTGCTCCCTTCGCCTAATTTCATTACGTTACACTTCCTGAGTAAACTCTAAGGCTGTTTTTTACTTTATTTATTGGTTTCTAGAGGCCTTGTGAATTTTTTATTCAACTTTTATTGATGTAGAGTCCCATTATTCTACCTACATCAGCATACTGGATCGGTCGGTTGTCAAGGATAATGGGATCTTTGGTTCTTTTTGCAATATTTATTATCTAGAACTTTTGTTTAATTGCCCTTATTTTCTATTGTTTTTCAAAGTTGTTTTTGAATTCAGTTGCTGCCTTAGTCTTGATGGCTAGTTGCGGCTTTGATGGTCCTGGTTACCATATTATTTCAAATTCAAAATTCAAATGTTTATTTATGTAAAGTACATACATACAAGGGGTGATACAGATATTAATGAATTTATAGATAGAGCTAGTACATACGATGCCTAAAGCCACTATTACGGAAAGCGTTTCGGGCATCACTATTTGGGTGACATCATCAGCCTACGTGATGTATGGTGACTAAACCACACATCAGAATATGAAGTAACAACGACGTTTTGGTCGTCGTTTTGGCCTGGACCATTATCAAGTCAGACGACTTAATAATGGTCCAAGACGGACCGAAACGTCGTCGTTTCTTAATTTTCTGATGTGTGGTTTAGTCAATATATTCATCCACGTTATTGTGACTCGTCATCTGCATGTGGGATGTGTTGACCAGACCACACACTAGAAGGTGAAGGGACGACGACGTTTCGGTCCGTCCTGGACCATTCTCAAGTCGATTGTGTGAGCGACTTGAGAATGGTCCAGGATGGACCGAAACGTCGTCGTCTCTTCACTTTCTAGTGTGTGGTCTGGTCAACATTGAGAGAAGATGTACAGGTTGGTAGGTACTGGCGTTACTGCTCGTTCACTCGTGCCCTGGCAGCCCATCCTCCTGTTGTGGTAGTACTTATAGTAACGATCAAGACCATAGTATATATACCGATAATTACAAAGTAGAAATCTGAACTATTGAGATGGACAAACCGGAAAAACAATTTTTTTACTTGTTTCTTTGACAAACTAACCTAACCTAACCTCCCTAGGCCTAATAGACGATATCTGAGGCCTAATATAGTACATATGTGTACTATACTAGGCCTAGGAATATATGAGTTTGTTTTTTTAGCTTCATTTATTTAAAAAAAAAATCCTTACTAAGTATACTACGATCTAAAAGCTAAGTACTCACGAATTCGTGACTATTGACACAATAGGTACTATCTAGTACCTATTGTGATGACAATAGGTACTAGATACCTATTGACAATAGGTACTCTCTCAACAAGAGAATGGGTTGGACTTAGAGTTGTAATTTGTCTTCCTTTCATGTGGAAAAGTTGACATTTTCTTGTGTGTTTATTTTTGAACATTTTCCCAAAACTTCCTAAATTTTTGTTCTGACCTCGAAGAGTTTATTTTGCTGAGGCGTCCTTGATGTGGGGTGCTTCCTCAGCTGAGGTGCCCATCAGGGTTCTACCTATTCCAGAACTTTCCTGAGGTTCTATAATCGACTTGAATTTCGCTAATTAGGTCATCCCATATTTTGGTGTATTCTGTTTAGCCTGTACTCAGCTAGTTGAGTACACACACACACACACACACACACACACACACACACACACACACACACACACACACACACACACACACACACACACACACACACACACACACACACCTTGGCTAAACAGAATACAGAATACTAAACAGAATAATAGTGTGTGTGTGTGTGTGTGTGTGTGTGTGTGTGTGTGTGGTGTGTGTGTGTGTGTGTGTGTGTGTGTGTGTAAACCTTAAGAGTCCCTCGACCACCACCGCCCCCCCTCCCCCCTCTCCCCCCCCTCTCCTCCCAACCCCCTCTCCCCCCCCCCCCCTCTCCCCTCCCCCCTCCCCCCTCTCCCCCCTCCCCCCTCTCCCCCCTCCCCCTCCCCCCTCTCCCCCTCCCCCCCCCCCCTCTCCCCCTACCAATTCCTCATCACTACTTCATCATACACACAATCTCCTCCCATGTCTCCTCTGCTGCCATTAGCCCCCCCCCCCCACTATCCTGCCCACGGCTCCTCCCCCTCTTGTGCCTACTAACGCTCTCCCCCCTTCCCCCTCCACCCCTCCCCCCCCCCGTGCCCGTGGGGGGAGGCGTGGCCGGGTGAATGACCCACGATTGGCATTCATGCCGGCGGCCACACCCATCTTGATGCAAGGCACGCGCGTGCACTCAACCCTTACGCCTGTGTACTTATGTACACAGGCGTAAGGTAAGTACACACACACACACACACACACACACTCCGATTGGCGTGAAGTCACCAGTGGAGTCCCACAGGGCTCTGTACTCGGTCCTATCTTGTTTCTGATATATGTAAATGATCTCCCGGAGGGTATCTATTCCAACCCGTTCTCGCAAATTTAATAAGTCAATATTGACTTATTAAATATGTGCATAGGTGACATACTTAACATAATAGTTTCCCTTGAAAAGCTTCATAGAAAACACCAACCTTACCTAACCTACTTAGTATTTTAAAATAAGCATCTTGTTGCTTCGTAATTACAATTATTACCTAACCTATAATAGGTATAGGTTAAGTAATAATTGTAATTACGAAGCAATAAGATGCTTATCTTAAGATACTAACAAGGTTAGGTAAGGTCGGTGTTTTCTATGAATCTTTTTAAGGGTATCTATTATGTTTAGTATATCACCTATGCACGTAGTTAATAAGTCAATATTGACTTTACGAATTTGCGAGAACGGGTTGATCTATTCATTTCTCTCAATGTTTGCGGACGATGCTAAAATTATGAGAAGGATTAAAACAGAAGAGGACTGTTTGAGGCTTCAAGAAGACCTAGACAAGCTGAAGGAATGGTCGAACAAATGGTTGTTAGAGTTTAACCCAACCAAATGTAATGTAATGAAGATAGGTGTAGGGAGCAGGAGGCCAGATACAAGGTATCATCTGGGAGAGGAAATTCTTCAGGAGTCAGAGAAGGAAAAAGACTTGGGGGTTGATATCACGCCAGACCTGTCTCCTGCAGCACATATCAAGCGGATAACATCAGCGGCATATGCCAAGCTGGCCAACATACGAACGGCATTCAGAAACTTGTGTAAAGAAATCATTCAGAACTTTGTATACCACATATGTCAGGCCAATCCTGGAGTATGCAGCCCCAGCATGGAGTCCATATCTAGTCAAGGATAAGACTAAACTGGAAAAGGTTCAAAGGTTTGCCACCAGACTAGTACCCGAGCTGAGAGGTATGAGCTACGAGGAGAGACTACGGGAATTAAACCTCACTTCGCATGGAAGACAGAAGAGTTAGGGGGGACATGATCACCACATTCAAGATTCTGAAGGGAATTGATAGGGTAGATAAAGACAGTCTATTTAACACAAGGGGAACACGCACAAGGGGACACAGGTGGAAACTGAGTGCCCAAATGAGCCACAGAGATATTAGAAAGAACTTTTTTAGTGTCAGAGTGGTTGACAAATGGAATGCATTTGGAAGTGATGTGGTGGAGGCTGACACCATACACAGTTTCAAGTGTAGATATGACAGAGCCCGATAGGCTCATGAATCTGTACACCTGTTGATTGACGGTTGAGAGGCGGGACCAAAGAGCCAGAGCTCAACTCCCGCAAACACAACTAGGTGAGTACACACACACACACACACACACACACACACACACACAGAGGCAGAAGATGCAGAAGAGGCAGAAGTTGGATGAGAAGAGAGGCAGAAAGACAATACGAAAATGACATCGCAAGCAAGGCAAAGACTCAGCCTAAATTGTTGCATAGCCACATTAGGAGAAAAACAACAGTAAAGGAACAGGTTATGAGATTAAGGATAGGGGCGGAAGGATTCACTACAAATGACAAGGAAGTGTGTGAGGAATTGAATAAGAAATTCCAGGAGGTCTTCACCTTAGAACAAGGAGAAATTCCAGAGGTAAGTGAGGGAATAGCTAACCAGGAACCACTGGAAGAGTTTGAGATTACCAGTGGGGAAGTAAGGAAGTGTTTACTAGAGTTGGACGTGACGAAGGCTATAGGCCCAGATGAATCTCCCCTTGGGTTCTAAAGGAAGGAGCAAGAGAACTGAGCCTACCACTCTCCATAGTGTATAACAAATCACTGGCAACAGGGGAACTGCCAGATACTTGGAAAGCAGCTAACGTAGTCCCGATATACAAGAAAGGGGATAGACAGGAGGCACTGAACTACAGGCCAGTGTCCCTAACCTGCATACCATGCAAGCTGATGGAGAAGATTGTGCGAAAAAAAACTAGTGGAGCATCTGGAGCGAAGGAACTTTGTAACACAGCATCAACATGGGTTCAGGGATGGCAGGTCCTGCCTCACAGGGTTACTTGAATTCTACGACCAGGCAACAAAAATAAGGCAAGAAAGAGAAGGTGGGCAGACTGCATATTTTTGGATTGTCAGAAAGCCTTTGATACAGTGCCACACAAGAGGCTAGTGCGAAAGTTGGAGATGCAGGCTGGAGTGAGAGGGAAGGTACTCCGGTGGATAGAGGAATACCTAAGCAACAGGAGACAACGAGTCTGTGTGAGGGGTGAGGTCTCAGATTGGCGAGACGTCACAAGTGGAGTCCCGCAGGGGTCAGTCCTTGGACCTATACTGTTTCTGGTATATGTAAATGATCTCCCAGAGGGTATAGATTCGTTCCTCTCAATGTTTGCCGACGATGCAAAAATTATGAGGAGGATTGAAACAGAGGATGATAGTAGGAGGCTACAAGATGACCTGGATAGACTGAGTGAATGGTCCAACAAATGGCTGTTGAAGTTCAACCCGAGTAAATGCAAAGTAATGAAACTAGGCAGTGGAAACAGGAGGCCAGGCACAGGATACAGAATAGGAGATGAAGTACTTAATGAAACAGACAGAGAGAAAGATCTAGGAGTTGATATCACACCAAACCTGTCTCCTGAAGCCCACATAAAGAGAATAACGTCTGCGGCATATGCGAGGCTGGCTAACATCAGAACGGCGTTCAGGAACCTGTGTAAGGAATCATTCAGAATCTTGTACACCACATATGTAAGACCAATCCTGGAGTATGCGGCCCAGCATGGAGCCCGTACCTTGTCAAGCACAAGACGAAGCTGGAAAAAGTCCAAAGGTATGCTACTAGACTAGTCCCAGAACTAAGAGGCATGAGTTATGAGGAAAGGCTGCGGGAAATGCACCTCACGACACTGGAAGACAGAAGAGTAAGGGGGGACATGATCACAACCTACAAAATCCTCAAGGGAATCGACCGGGTAAACAAGGACGAACTTTCAACACTGGTGGACGCGAACAAGGGGACACAGGTGGAAGCTGAGTACCCAAATGAGCCACAGAGACGTTAGAAAGAACTTTTTCAGTGTCAGAGTAGTTAGCAAATGGAATGCATTAGGAAGTGATGTGGTGGAGGCTGACTCCATACACAGTTTCAAATGTAGATATGATAGAGCCCAATAGGCTCAGGAATCTGTACACCAGTTGATTGACGGTTGAGAGGCGGGACCAAAGAGCCAGAGCTCAACCCCCGCAAGCACAATTAGGTGAGTACAATTAGGTGAGTACACACACACACACACATATATACACACACACATATACACACACACACACACACACACACACACACACACACACACACACACACACACACACACACACACACACGCGCGCGCGCGAGACTTACGAAAAGTTTGAGGCATTACAAAAATTGATAAAAACAAAAATATATAAAAAATAAAAGATCTACGAAAGATCTACTAAGTAGAAAATAGTTTTTAGAAAAGATCTTTTCCTACGTAGAAAGATCTACGAAGTAAAAGATCTACGGAAGATAATTAAGAGGAAATAACCAAAACGAGACGGGAGGAGGGGGGGGGGAGGAGATGATAGCAAGAGAGGCGGCCTGAACACGATAACTAATCCATAATTGACTTTAAACCGCTATGTGAAGGACTTCGAAATACTCGGTCAGGGATAGTTTGAAGACTGACCTCTTGGAGGCGTCGAGTGACAGTTTGGAGGTTCCATCCTCCAACACATCGGAAACGACGACGTTTCGGTCTGTTCAGGACCGTCATCGGCACACGACTTGATAATGGTCCAGGACGGACCGAAACGTCGTCGTTTCTATCATCATCTGATGAGTGGTTCGGTCATGATGTCTTCAGCCACGTCATTGTGACTCGTCTGAAGTTTGTGCGCGTCTCAGGTACGCGGCCTTGTGGTTGGACACCGATCTTTCACTCAGTCCTCGTGTCCCAGCTCCTTGTCGTGGTGTCCCAGCTCCTTGTCGTGGTGTCCCAGCTCCTTGTCGTGGTGTCCCAGCTCCTTGTCGTGGTGTCCCAGCTCCTTGTCGTGGTGTCCCAGCTCCTTGTCGTGGTGTCCCAGCTCCTTGTCGTGGTGTCCCAGCTCCTGTCGTGGTGTCCCAGCTCCTTGTCGTGGTGTCCCAGCTCCTTGTCGTGGTGTCCCAGCTCCTTGTCGTCGTG
>NW_025567990.1:0-28247 GCF_020424385.1 Procambarus clarkii
CATTGACCAAGTGGAAAAAGTGGAAATGTGTGTGTGTCTGTGTAAAAAAAAAACACAGTTGATTGACAGTTGAGAGGCGGGCCAAAAGAGCCAAAGCTCAACCCCCGCAAGCACAAGTAGGTGAGTACATTCACACAACCAGCCACTAGAAGTGTATAAACCTCTTGAGCAGTAAGGCCGTCACTCGTATTGCTTAACCTGCACCGTTGGCCCATATTGAGGCCGGGTAATTAAGATGTCATTAGCCGCTAAACAGAAAGACTTGCCGGCTATTGTTGTTTATGTCTTCCACGTATTTGTTGAGAGTTTGTAATTGTATTGCTTATGACGAGGTTGAAGGGAGGGAGAGAGAGAGAGAGAGAGAGAGAGAGAGAGAGAGAGAGAGAGAGAGAGAGAGAGAGAGAGAGAGAGAGAGAGAGAGAGAGAGAGAGAGAGAGAGACAATTGTTAGGCTGTCGAGGTCAACAATCATCCGCCTTGAGGCCAGGCTTAACCACTAGCTTGGGACAATAGTTCACCATAAACAATAAATAAGGAATATAACATGAAAGTACTCAAATAAACCACAGAGTCATTAGAAAGATTTGTTTCACTAATGGAATAGTGACGAATTATTGATGGTTGAAAGTCTGGACCAAAGAAATCAAAGGTCAACCCTCACACGCACAATTAGGTGAGTATAATTAGAAGAATACTTTAACAGACACATTAACAAACACTAGTTGATTGTCAGTTGAGAGGCGGGACCATGGAGCCGAAACCCAGCCCCTTCAAGCACAACTGAGTAAACATGCCACCAACACAGCTGGAATTTCAAACAAGGCAACCAAATTAAAGGAACAGAAAAAATAAGAACATAGATGTAATAGCATTCACAGAAACAAAACTATCAGGATTTGTAACTAATATAGTATTCTGGCAATCTTGAAGGAGAGGGGAAAGGGCTTTGCTGTGAAGAATTCAGAAGGTGTATACCAGGAACCATAACAATGGCATGGCTTAAGATAATACTGGCAGAAGAATGCAACACTCTACAAAGCAACAGAAGACCTAGACAGAAGTACTATAACAGAATTATATGCAGACGAGGAGTCACGATAACGTGGCTGAAGTATGTTGACCAAACCACCCACTAGAAAGTGAAGGGACGACGACGTTTCGGTCCGTCCTGGACCATTCTCAAGTCGATTGTGAATGGTCCTCACAATCCTCACATTCTCTCAATCGACTTGAGAATGGTCCAGGACAGACCGAAACGTCGTCGTCCCTTCACTTTCTATTGTGTGGTCTGGTCAACAGAATTATGTGGTCCGAGTAAATATATGTGTGATGGCATGGTCTCAGACCTGGCCTCTCGGTTGGTGGTGTGGTCACCCAGGCTTTTAGAACCCGCTGTTCGCAAACTGACCTAAGTTACTGCCCAATTGATCAGGTCTCCTTTAGCAATATTTATCAACTTATTATTATTTATTTTAACTGAAAGAAGTTGGCTAGTTATGCCGCATATGTTTAGGGGCTAATAAAAATAAATGGATCTGATCTCTTAATCATGGGTGACTTCATCCATGGAAAGTTAGAGTGGGTGAATAGGGAACTCCTCACATTGGGTATACGGAGAGCCAAGTTTAACGTAATAGGCAAGAAGAAATTCCTGGACCAAGCTGAATAATGGGTAATGATATACCAGCAAGACTAAACCTGATATTCCCTCTAAGTAAGGAAAGTCAGCTTCGGAGTCAGCCTTGGACACGAGCGATCACAGAGCACTAGGTCACAGTTACAGGAACACAGGAACATCAGGGAGCAGATAAAGGAGAACAAGCAAGGCCTTAACCAATGGACAAATCCACAAGGGCCGTGGCAAGGATTCGAACCTACGTCTGTGAGCATCCCAGACGCTGCTTTAATCGACTGAGCTACGACACTCTATACGATTAGATTAAAGCAGTCGATTAAGGCAGCGTCTGGGATGCCCTCAGACGTAGGTTCGAATCCTCGCCACGGCCCTTGTGGATTTATTCATTAATGCATCACGTTATTGTGATTCCTGTGTGTAGTGTAAGGCCTTAATCCAAGTGATCTCACAGATCACATCAGGTGGAAATCAACAGTTAAGAAACTAGTGAAGGCATTGAAAACAGGAGAGAAGTGAATCACCGAGAATGACAATGGAGTGTGTGAGGAATTCAATAGGAATTTCCAGGAGGTCTTTATAACAGAGCAAAGGGAAGTTCCAGAGCTGAGGGAGGGGGTGGAATAAAATCAATCCAGGTCGTGGGAACCTGGAATGAGGGTTCAGCGAGACACTCTTCTCCCTCACCACTGCTGCTTGGAACGTTTTGTTCTGAGTAGCTAAAACAACTCTTACCGCTCACTGGACGGGGATTTAAGGCCGTGAAGGTTAGATAGATCTGGTCATGGACACTAAGAGAAGCGGAAGCGTTGTGCTGGCCGCTTACTATGATATATAACCTAACTGGAAAGAGGAGAACTGCCAGAGACTTGGATGATGGAAAATGTTGTCCCAACATTCGGAAATGAAAACGGACGAGAGACTAAATTACTAGTCAGTGTCTTATACTTGTACATCATGAAAGATGACGCAAAGATTATTAGAGCCTAATAGAACATCAACATAGGGGCCTCGTAGCCCAGTGGATAGCGCGCAGGACTCGTAATTCTGTGGCGCGGGTTCGATCCCCGCACGAGGCAGAAACAAATGGGCAAAGTTTCTTTCACCCTGAATGCCCCTGTTACCTAGCAGTAAATAGGTACCTGGGAGTTAGTCAGCTGTCACAGGCTGCTTCCTGGGGGTGGAGGCCTGGTCGAGGACCTGTCCGCGGGGACACTATAAAACCCCGAAATCATCTCAAGATAACCTCAAGATAGGTTCTACGACGGTGAATCTTGCCTTACAATGACAGAAGGATAGACAGATTATATATTATATATATATGACAGATTATATTACAGATTATATATAGTGCACACATTGAAAGAACATTGCAGGAGTGATAAGAAAGTTGCATAAAAGAAGTACCTCTACAATGGAAGGTCACAGGTGACTCAGAGGCAGGACCCAGGAGCTGAAGCTAGACCCAGGGAATGATGGGGAATTAAAATTCGTCAATCGCATATATTAGCGGGGCTCGAACTGTGATACAAGATTTCAACCACCACTACGCTGCCACTGTACCGAGATTCATGCTCAACCAGGTTCACCTCCCCCCCCAAGCTGCTGCAGGCCCGGGGTGGCAACAGTGTACCTGCAGCTGTAGTACTAGCAGCAGCTGCAGCTGTAGTACTAGCAGCAGCTGCAGCTGTAGTACTAGCAGCAGCTGTAGTACTAGCAGCAGCTGCAGCTGTAGTACTAGCAGCAGCTGCAGCTGTAGTACTAGCAGCAGCTATAGTACTAGCAGCAGCTGTAGTACTAAAGGCAGCAGCAGCTGTAGTACTAGCAGCAGTTGCAGCTGTAGTACTAGCAGCAGCTGCAGCTGTAGTACTAGCAGCAGTTGCAGCTGTAGTACTAGCAGCAGCTGCAGCTGTAGTACTAGCAGCAGCTGCAGCAGTAGTACTAGTAGCAGCTGCAGCTGTAGTACAAGCAGCAGCTGCAGCTGTAGTACTAGTAGCAGCTGCAGCAGTAGTACTAGCAGCAGCTGTAGTACTAGCAGCAGCTGTAGTACTAGCAGCAGCTGCAGCAGTAGTACTAGCAGCAGCTGCAGCAGTAGTACTAGCAGCAGCTGCAGCAGTAGTACTAGCAGCAGCTGCAGCAGTAGTACTAGCAGCAGCTGTAGCAGCAGTACTAGCAGCAGCTGTAGCAGTAGTACTAGCAGCAGCTGCAGCAGCAGTACTAGCAGCAGCTGCAGCAGTAGTACTAGCAGCAGCTGCAGCAGTAGTACTAGCAGCAGCTGTAGCAGCAGTACTAGCAGCAGCTGTACCAGTAGTACTAGCAGCAGCTGCAGCAGCAGTACTAGCAGCAGCTGTAGCAGCAGTACTAGCAGCAGCTGCAGCAGCAGTACTAGCAGCAGCTGCAGCAGCAGTACTAGCAGCAGCTGCAGCAGCAGTACTAGCAGCAGCTGCAGCAGCAGTACTAGCAGCAGCTGCAGCAGCAGTACTAGCAGCAGCTGCAGCAGCAGCTGCAGCAGCAGTACTAGCAGCAGCTGCAGCAGCAGCTGCAGCAGCAGTACTAGCAGCAGCTGCAGCAGCAGTACTAGCAGCAGCTGCAGCAGCAGTACTAGCAGCAGCTGCAGCAGCAGTACTAGAAGTAGAAGAGTAGATAGTAGAAGTAGAAGACGAAATGCTGCCACCATCCATTCATGATCATTACATACAAGACAAGGAATGGAACTTGTCTGTATCACAATATTCACCAAAGATGTTATCATGAGTTCATTATTAGTAGTTCCCATCTTTATCATGTACTCATTCTAAACCATGAAACCAGTAATCACAGAGGCTTTCTCACCTCAACTCAACTCTAGGGACACAGTGAAAGACCATTTAAATAATAAATTCAACAATTATATTTTTCATGATAAGTATCATAACTTAAGCAATCCAATTAAAAATGTTAACGATTAATATTCAAAGTGAGTCATCATCCAAGAATTCGAGAACCCTACAACTTGACTGCCCCTGATCATCACACAACATATGTAAACACGACCAAGTCACCTTAATGTTCACTCACCGAGGACTGAGTCTAAGTTGAATAGAGAGGGGGGGGGGTCTGTAGCTTGACAGAGACTGTCTCGCCCCTGCCGGCCGACAGCCTCCCTGCTCTGCTGGCTCGTGTGCTGTTCTGTCTCGTTAATGCTTTATGCTCGATAGTTCTCCGAGTATTTATTGGGGAACCTAGTAGCTAACTCCGCCCACAAGTAGATAGCCTCCGGCACTACCAAGCCACTCCTTAAACGTCGGCATGTTTGAAGGCTACCCGGCTCCAATTATACGCTTAGCGGAAGCAAGGTGAAATTATCATGATCTGACCTCAGGTCACTTGGGGTCATTAACGGTTAGAGGTGTGAGATCTCAGGCAGACAACTGGCGCCTCTCAGATCCTTGTCTGTGACTCGTGTACTCTATATATATTTTAAATAAACTAACCCAAACACTTTTACAGTGTTACAGTAGTACTAGCAGCAGCTGCAGCAGTAGTACTAGCAGCAGCTGTAGCAGCAGTACTAGCAGCAGCTGTAGCAATAGTACTAGCAGCAGCTGCAGCAGCAGTACTAGCAGCAGCTGCAGCAGCAGTACTAGCAGCAGCTGCAGCAGCAGTACTAGCAGCAGCTGCAGCAGCAGTACTAGCAGCAGCTGCAGCAGCAGTACTAGCAGCAGCAGCAGTACTAGCAGCAGCTGCAGCAGCAGTACTAGCAGCAGCTGTAGCAATAGTACTAGCAGCAGCTGCAGCAGCAGTACTAGCAGCAGCTGCAGCAGCAGTACTAGCAGCAGCTGCAGCAGCAGTACTAGCAGCAGCTGCAGCAGCAGTACTAGCAGCAGCTGTAGCAGCAGTACAAGCAGCAGCTGCAGCAGTAGTACTAGCAGCAGCTGTAGCAGTAGTACTAGCAGCAGCTGCAGCAGTAGTACTAGCAGCAGCTGCAGCAGTAGTACTAGCAGCAGCTGCAGCAGCAGTTGTAGCAGTAGTACTAGCAGCAGCTGCAGCAGCAGTACTAGCAGCAGCTGCAGCAGTAGTACTAGCAGCAGCTGCAGCAGTAGTACTAGCAGCAGCTGTAGCAGCAGCACTAGCAGCAGCTGCAGCAGCAGTACTAGCAGCAGCTGCAGCAGCAGTACTAGCAGCAGCTGTAGCAGTAGTACTAGCAGCAGCTGTAGCAGCAGTACTAGCAGCAGCTGCAGCAGTAGTACTAGCAGCAGCTGTAGCAGCAGTACTAGCAGCAGCTGTACCAGTAGTACTAGCAGCAGCTGCAGCAGCAGTACTAGCAGCAGCTGTAGCAGTAGTACTAGCAGCAGCTGTAGCAGCAGTACTAGCAGCAGCTGCAGCAGCAGTACTAGCAGCAGCTGCAGCAGCAGTACTAGCAGCAAACAACCCCAATAGCATTAGTTTAGCAGTAATAAAGATGTTGCAATTGCTCACGATGATGGACCATATTGTGTTGCAATCCCCCTCCCCCTCCCCCCTCCCCCCTCCCTCCTCCCTCCTCTACAACACTCCCCCCACCCCCCCCCCCCTCCCTCCTCTACAACACTCCCCAATCGCAGACTCAGAACCTTCAACCCAATCACAAAGTCTTGCAACCAAGAGAGCATTCGCAACCATTCCCTTCACACACACACACACACACACACACACACACACACACACACACACACACACACACACACACACACACACACACACACCAAACCCTCATCTCACCCTGAGCAAACTTGATGATAATTGAGTTTTTAATCCTCAATTAAGCCCCAACCACCGGCCAGAACAAAGGGTATTATTACCAATAAAATCGCCGAAAAATATATGTATATTAGAGCGCCGGGGCTCTATACCCAGTCAGGCTCGGCCTCTCGAACATAAGAGAGTGGAGGTCCAAGGTGCTCTCTTGAGCGCACGCTCCCGCGCGCGCTCGAGTGTTGTGTTAGAGTGACGGCCCAGCTGTTTATATTGTATTGTGCCCGGCCTCTTGTCATACAAGCCCTCTTGGGGCTATTGATCGAGGACTCCTCATCTCTCTAAATGGTATTGTTCTGGGCGCACTAATCATATGATCCTCTCATGATACGAGCGTTTAGCTGTTATGTGGCTGTTCTGGGGGTGGGGGGGGGGGGATGTGGTGGGTGGTGGTGGTGGTGGTAGTGTGGGCGATGGTGGTGGGTGGTGGTGGTAGTGGACCCAGGTGGTGGTAGTGGACGCTAGTGATGATGGTGGTGGTGGGGGAGATGGTGGTGGTAGTGTGGGCCATGGTGGTGGTGGGGGTAGTGGGGGCGATGGTGGTGGGTGGTGGTGGTAGTGGACGCTGGTGATGGTGGTGGTAGTGTGGGCGATGGTGGTGGTGGTGGTAGTGTGGGCCATGGTGGTGGTGGGGGCGATGGTGGTGGGTGGTGGTGGTAGTGGACGCTGGTGATGGTGGTGGTAGTGTGGGCGATGGTGGTGGTGGTGGTAGTGGGGCGATGGTGGTGGTGGTAGTAGTGATGATCGTTGTGATGGTGGGGGGGGGGGTATTATTGGTGGTAGTGGTGATAGTACTCACCTAGAAATTGAAATTGAAATTGAAATAAGTTTATTGAGGTAAAATACACACAAAGGGATGAGGTAGCTCAAGCTATTCTCACCCCGTTCAGTACAACGTGTTAGTACATACATAGACACACATCACAAACAATAAACCTGTTACCAAACATTCTGAGAGATAAACATGTACATTTCCTCCTTCACAAGTGGTATGGTATCAGACGTACACAAATACTTTTATGACCTAGTTATACGGATAATTCAACAAAATATTACAGTCTTGGTGCAAAATTCTTATATCTCTCAAGAATATCATCAACCTTTCCTTTGTGACACATCCAGGCTATTTGCTCAGGAGCAGTCCTTATCTCAGTGTTTCTATATACATTAATCAACGGACAATCAAGAACATAATGGGCAAGGGTGTGAGACCTTAACATACCACATAGTTTACACTTCGTGTCATTATCATGAACGCCTATCCCATATTCCCAGTAATATTTGTACCCAAGCCTGAGCCGCATGTACACAGAGTCACTCCAAGCATTTCTCCTTTTACCATAAGTGAAAAGGGTGTTTTGACTCACATACATGTAGTGTTGCATGGTTAGACTTCTCTCATACATTATCCCTCTCCTCTCCACTCCTGCCTGTGCCTGAATATTTCTGATTTTGCTTCTTATTTGTCTCATTGTGAATTCACATTCAATGTCAATTTGTGGTTTTGATGTGGCACGTTTGGCCAAGTCATCCGCCACCTCGTTGAGCACTATTCCAACATGAGATGGAATCCACATGAATTTCACACTATGACCTTTCAGCTGTATCTCAGCTATTCTTCTCTTACAATCCTCAACTATAGACATGAAGACTGGGTTTCGACTGTTTAAGGACTCCAGTGCTCCTCGGCTATCGACAAATACAAAAACATTTTTGCCGTCATGACGTACTTCCTCCAAACACGCCAGAATGGCCTGCAGTTCAGCTTGTGTGGATGATATATAATTACTAAGCCGGAGTTCAATTTTCCTGTCCACAGTCCCAAACTCTGTATATTCCCTTATGAGGACACCACACCCTGCCCTGCCATCCTCCGCCACCGACCCGTCGCAATATACATGTAAACTGTTGCCTCTTGGTAACCGGGATATCATGCTTCCATACATACACCGTAATTGTCCCGTTTCATGATGAATCTTTTTCACATTGAGGGGTACAATTTCGACGTCTATTTTCTGTACTTTCCAGGGAGCAGACCTATTACACTGTCGAGAGGGTTTACAGCAGTCAAGTACATCGTATTCCCTGAGGTCATGAGCTAATCCCCTCGTGTAGCGTGTCTCCCTCAGTTTCCTGGAAGTGTGTACGTCACTCAAGCAGGTCTGAACGCTCTCAAACAGCTTATCCCCTCCTTTTCTCCGCATGAAACGAATAGCTACTCTAGTGTTAATGTCACGGACTCTATCACACACACTCTGTAAATTTAATTCCATTCTCATTATTTCAATCATTGCATTTCTTTGACATCCAAGAATAATCCTCATAGCCTCGTTCTGTATCAGCTCTATTTTTTTAATTCTGCCTTGGCCTGTGTAAGACAAAACGGGTGCTGCGTAGTCTATCAGGGACCGAACAGTGCTTATGTATAACATCCGTAAGATAGGTACCCCAACACCTTTACCAGAAAAAGCCAGTGCTTTTAGAGGATGCAGACGGGCTTTACATAAGGTGCTGATATGATTTATTTCAGCATTCTTACTCTCACATGTGTATCCAACATACATGGCCAGATACTTGTACTTCTGAACACGGCTCAGTTCCACACCATTTAGAGTAAGTGTTATATT
Organism: Procambarus clarkii; assembly: GCF_020424385.1. Taxonomy (NCBI): domain Eukaryota; kingdom Metazoa; phylum Arthropoda; class Malacostraca; order Decapoda; family Cambaridae; genus Procambarus; species Procambarus clarkii. The sequence goes on from NW_025567990.1 coordinate 9,033, forward strand.
TCTTCGTTTCCTATACTCATATTTGGTTTTATCTGCATTTATAACTAAGCCTAACTTGTGACAGGTTGTACCAAGTATGTTAAGAGCAGTTTGAATTTTGTTCCCGGAAGTGCCTTGTATAAGAATGTCATCAGCATATATGATCGTCGTGACCCCTGGAGAATACATTTCTGATGCTAATCTGTTCATTAATACATTGAATAAGGTGGGACTTAATACTCCCCCTTGTGGGGTACCTAACTGAAACCTCCGTTCCTCAGACATGCATCCCTGATAATACACCTGACCTTTTCTGCCTTGTAGATAATCCCTTATCCAGTGTAACAATCTCCCTGTTATTCCCAGATTGGCTAATTCGTATAAGATTACTTCCCCATTGGCTTTATCAAATGCTCCTTGTAGATCAACAAAAACTCTACAATTGTCATCCACATTAGACAAACACTTTAAGAGACAATCCGCAGTACTTTTGCCTTTGATAAAACCAAAGAGATTACTGGACATGTTATCACCTACAAGGTAGAGTAGCCTATTTAACAAAATCCTTTCCATCATTTTACAAAAGCAGGATATTAAGGAGACAGGTCTGTAGCCACCGTTTGACTTAGGGATAGGAATGATGACTGCCTCTTTCCATTTTCTTGGTAACTTTCCCTCTCTATAACTCATATTAAACAAATCAAGTAAGGGACTAGGGTTCATACCGGCTAAATAATTAAGAATGTCATACGTTACTCCATCTTTCCCAGGAGCAGTAGAGCTGCCACTTTTTATAGCATCCAGTAGCTCATCGTGAGTTATCTCAGTGCACGCTATAGATCTTGTATTTAAGGCACATAAAGTTACTCCATTTCTAATATTTTCCCATGACTCAATGGTGATTCTCGTGTCTGCAGGTAAGGACTCCATACCAGCAGCACTTGCCCATTTATCTACTAACTCATTAGCAACCTTCCCTGGATCTGAGTGAGCAATGAATTTGGTCTTACAACCCCTGACTTTATTTACTGCTCTCCATATGTCTTTAAGGTTCTTAGTATTACCAATGGACTGAGCAAAGTCTTGCCAGTATCTGTCCCGCGCCTCCTTCCTCACCTGACTGCATTCCCTAGCCACTTCCAACATTGTATTTTTCTCTTCATCCCTCATTCCATTTTTTATCCATTCTTTATGTGCACTCCGTAGCATTCTCTCCCACCCCTTGACTTGCTGATCATTGGAATATTTAAATTTCTTAGGTCCATGCGTCTTGCTTCCCCTGCCCCCGTTATTTTCCCTCTGTACTAATTTCTCTATGTTCTCGACCATATCCTCGTAAAAACTATCAACGCAGAGCGGCGTGTATTGTTGATACCAATCTCCCATATTTTGAATAAAATAATTTTTCATATCTTTATTAATATTTAGCCTTTTCCTTTGAAAGTGGACTTGTTTTTTCCCCAGTGGTAATTCAACGTTCAAGGCAAAGTGGTCACTAAGTATTTCCCGAACAACCCGAGCCTCCCCCATAATCCCCTGAGAGTTTAAAATGCAGGCATAGTCAAGCCGTCCTCCCCTGATGTGAGTTGGTTCATTGTTTCCCAATAGACAGGTATCTGGATGATCTTGTAGAAACTGTAACCACTTGACCCCATTAGTACTAATGCTACCCACTGTCCCAAGGCTTGTGTGCCGAGCATTAAGGTCCCCAATGACCAGTGAAGGATCAGTATAAATGCAGTCAGGTAGATAGTTGGCGTCGAAGCAGTTCCTGGATACATACAAATTAACTACAATAAATTCCCCTTCCCTTAATGATAATTTAACACAGACACTCTCTATACCTTGCGTTTTTGATGGCGGTTCTACTAACTCTGCTGGTATGGAGTTCTTTACATAAATTGACGTGCCTCTGATGTTATTTGCGGCGAAGAGGTGAAACCCTTTATAACCATTTAATTTCAATAAGCCTTCATTCCTATCCCTTGTCTCCTGGAGAGCTACAACATCAATATCATTTCCCATCACATAACAATGAACATCTGTAACCCTGTTTCTTAAACCATTAACATTCCATGACAAAACTTTCAGTCTAGGGTGATCCATTATTAATCAATTCACTGCCTAAGTCATCCCCTATAAATTCACTAAATGATAGCCATACCTGGCATAACATCTCCCACCTCCTCCCAAGTTCACCAATAAAAGCGACATTGCGATTCTCAAGAGATTTTTTCAGCCCTGAGACGTCCATTATTGGCCCAAATGATTCCTTCATTTTGTGTGTAATTATAGGGTTCTTCCTTTCACTACGACTACCATCATTCACACACACTTCACTTTCTTTCATTTCAGCACTCAATATTTCACTATTGCCCTCAACCACTATATCCTGATTTTCTTTCACAGTTTTGTGAATTTCCTTGACCTCCTGACCGTTTAATTTAGCCTCGATGGACTCGATTCTCTGCCCAAGATTTTGGAGGAACTCACCAACTTTTCTTAGTTCAGCCCACACCTCCTTGGCCATATTATTATGACCCTCTTTCTGAGCCACAGTAGCCACTTCACTCACCGTTACATTGTCACTGCCGGAGTCCTGAGTGGTGGCGTGGCTGCTTGTTGCTTGAGCCTGACGAAGTAAAGGAGACTCCTTTACCCATGCATTCGTCCGGTTCACTGGTGCTGTTTGGGGCAGACTGTTTTGCTGTGCTCCCAGTGTCTGGGTAAGAGCTCTTGCTTGCTCTGTAACATTCACCGGCCGGATAACACCCATACTCGGCCTCTTGCTACACACAGCTGAGCTGGCATTGTGAACGCCTCCACAGTTGCAGCATCTGGGAACTATTTTCTCACCCAGATTAAGTCTGTTTCTACACACATTAGAGAGGTGAGACTTTCCGCAGAAACGACATCGTGGATCATTTTGACAGCTCCAGGATTTATGCCCCCATCTGCAGCATTTCAGGCATATTATGGGCTCTTCCACATACTTTGCTACATGCCTGTAGCCAGCCCCGGTGATGAACACTTTCTCGGGAACTTCACCTCTCACTAAAGCCACCACCTGACTCCTAGCTTCACCTTTAATAAGGTGACGCTTGGCCCACACAAATCGTTGGTCGTCGAGGATGAATTCGGGGTCCAGAATCTGAGGGTATTTATAGATAATTACCTTCGTCAGCTTCTCGTTCCCCTCCGGTATTTCCATAACAATTCCATCATATCCTTGCTGGGTAAGATACTCCACTGCCTCCATAGAACCTACCGTTAAGTAAGGTCTGTTTACACCTTCCTTCAGCAGGGGCTCGAACTTGCGGTGTTCTCTTCCAAGTCTGACTGTCCACAGCAGCTTCTGATGATAGGCCAGCGTGCATGAGGCAGGGAAGAGAAGCCTCCATCTCCGCTGATCCTCACCTTCCTGACATCGTTCCGTCCGTTTGTCGACATCAGTCTCGGCGTCGTTCTTCATTCTCTTGTCGTTTCCGTTAAGTGTACCATTACTGTCAACACTATGCCTTGCATCCTGTCTTAACCGTTTCTTCTGTTGCCTTGTTAGAACGTCTTGATACTCACCCTCCTCGACTGACTGGCTGCTTTCTGAGTCCATGTTAATATTGCCGTGGGAAGTAGCCAGTTCTTCTGGTGACTGAGTCTCCATCGGTGGTGGGGAGGCCTGTGGTTGTGCTGGCCTCCACCCCTCACACACACACACACACACACACAAACACACACACACACACACACACTAAATATATGAATCAGCAAAATTATAAATTAAATATGCAATCTGGTATGCACATGACTTGAAACTGGAGTTATGTAAATTAATTGGATCAGGTAAAGCATAGTAAATTTTATCATAAAACTGAGAAATATCACACACCCACAAAATATATAAATCAGCAAAATTGTAAATTAAATATGCAATCTGGTATGCACATGACTTGATACTGGAGTTATGTAAATTAATTGGATCAGGTAAAGCATAGTAAATTTTATCATAAAATTGAGAAATGTAAATTTCATGAAAATAATTAAACAAGTATACAACACCCCTCACACCCACAAAATATATAAATCAGCAAAATTGTAAATTAAATATGCAATCTGGTATGCACATGACTTGAAACTGGAGTTATGTAAATTAATTGGGTCAGGTAAAGCATAGTAAATTTTTCATAAAACTGAGAAATATCACTGAGAAATATCACACACCCACAAAATATATAAATCAGCAAAATTGTAAATTAAATATGCAATCTGGTATGCACATGACTTGAAACTGGAGTTATGTAAATTAATTGGATCAGGTAAAGCATAGTAAATTTTTTTTTTTCCTGAAACTGAGAGATGTAAATTTCATGAAAATAATTACACAAGTATACAACACTCAACATGTAGTACAATATGATACTTAATAATGGATAAAATGTAGAAAATTTACACAAAAGAATTAACATGTAATGCAGAACATGTAGCAATAAGGCATCAAGAATTTAAAACAAATTAACTTTCTGTAAATGTGTAAATAATAATAATAATAATAATAATCACTGTGGAAAGAATACAAGAATATTCTGCAATGTTATAGCAACTGCTGTAATTAGCTTATAATAAAGTTATAGAGTACAGTACTATAAACACATACTGTAACATTTAATATAAAATGCTAAAGGAAACTTCAGATTAAGGTCTGGGGGAAACATAAAATTTGTCTATAATGCACTTCAACTGCTGAAAAAAAACAATATTATTTATACTTAATACACTGCACCAGAATGTACTTGGAATCACTTAACATAACATTACTAATGAACATTGGAACTTGTAGCTCCAAACACCACAAAAAGGAATTGAGTGAGGAATGGGCAGCTAATTCCTCTTATCAAGTCACTGGAGGAAAGAATATTTGATATACAGGGTTATTTCCTTATTAAATCGCAATTATTGTATAGCACAGTGTGTACCAGCTATAGTTTACTTAGCTTCGGGCTGTGGTATCTTCAGAACAACTTTGGCTATCGTGGAATACAATCCACGAGGAGTCGTGTGGGGAGACGTGAGTGGCGGCGTTGTTTACATCCGGAGGCGATCCTGGCGTCGGTTTCCTGAACCTGGGCTGACGTCATGGACTGGCGTGACGTCATGGGCTGCCGTGACGTCATGGGAGGACGAGGGTGACGATTATAGAAACGAAGAGTACAGATGAATGTTGCATTGTAGAAAATACTCCATCCAGTGAGCAGTACACTTCACTTCAAAAGGCGCTGGAGTTGACACTCGGCGGTGTTAACAGTAGCTAGGGAGCACCAACTAAAATCTGGGCGGGTAGGCTGCAGCGTCACTGGACGTTTGAAGTTCAAAATGGCTGGGTGAAAGCTGGCCTTTCCTCCTCCCTGGATGAAGTAATGTTCTTGTTGGCAATAACTGGCTTACTTGGAGACGTTGGCCTAATGCAATAGTTGTCTGGTAGGACCCTGGACTAGTAAAATTATCGATGAAAGCAAGTGCTGCTGTGGTGGGTGGGTTGTGCTTGCTATGGCGTCGTGAGAGGCACACGAGGGGAGGTTTTGCTTGAGAAATATCCCTCCCTGCTCACCAGTATTGTGTGTTCCACTTTCCTTTTTGTTTGTATTGTTACTTCCTTATCTGTAGGTCTTGCTTAGGGTCTTGGAGTAACACTTCTTGATAGTATTACTTGAGGTAGGATAAATATCAGCACACAAGGTCCTGTACGTCCTGCCTCTAGCGTTGTCTGAGAGGAACTGTGCTCACCTAGATGTTTTTGCAAAATCGAGTTAGGCTCTTGGCCCCGCCTTCCGAACGTTCTTAGGTTAATGCAATGACTCATTTCTCAAGCCTTTGTCATATTTAAATTTATTTAGTCGAATGATCTTCAACAACATGTGCATCTAAGCTACTCCATTTACTGACAGTTCTCACACTGAAAAAGTTATTTCTGGCGTCTCGGTGACTAATTTGTGTCGTCAGTTTCCACTTATAACCTCTCGTTCTGCTGTTGCTTGCTTTCAACTATTCTGTTTTATCTTCCTTATCAATTTCCCTCAGAATCTTGTATGTTGTTATCATGTCTCACCTCTCAGTTCCTCCAGTGAGGAAAGGTAGAGTTCCCTCAGTCTTAACTCAGAACTAATTCCCGTGTTGACGGTGGTGGTTAGTGATGCTGGTGGTGGTTAGTGATGCTGGTGGTGGTTAGTGATGCTGGTGGTGGTTAGTGATGCTGGTGGTGGTTAGTGATGCTGGTGGTGGTTAGTGATGCTGGTGGTGGTAGTGGACCCTGGTGGTGGTAGTGGACCCTGGTGGTGGTAGTGGACCCTGGTGGAGGTAATGGACCCTGGTGGTGGTAGTGGACCCTGGTGGTGGTAGTGGACCCTGGTGGTGGTAGTGGACCCTGGTGGTGGTAGTGGACCCTGGTGGTGGTAGTGGACCCTGGTGGTGGTAGTGGACCCTGGTGGTGGTAGTGGACCCTGGTGGTGGTAGTGGACCCTGGTGGTGGTAGTGGACCCTGGTGGTGGTAGTGGACCCTGGTGGTGGTAGTGGACCCTGGTGGTGGTAGTGGACCCTGGTGGTGGTAGTGGACCCTGGTGGTGGTAGTGGACCCTGGTGGTGGTAGTGGACCCTGGTGGTGGTAGTGGACCCTGGTGGTGGTAGTGGACCCTGGTGGTGGTAGTGGACCCTGGTGGTGGTAGTGGACCCTGGTGGTGGTAGTGGACCCTGGTGGTGGTAGTGGACCCTGGTGGTGGTAGTGGACCCTGGTGGTGGTAGTGGACCCTGGTGGTGGTAGTGGACCCTGGTGGTGGTAGTGGACCCTGGTGGTGGTAGTGGACCCTGGTGGTGGTAGTGGACCCTGGTGGTGGTAGTGGACCCTGGTGGTGGTAGTGGACCCTGGTGGTGGTAGTGGACCCTGGTGGTGGTAGTGGACCCTGGTGGTGGTAGTGGACCCTGGTGGTGGTAGTGGACCCTGGTGGTGGTAGTGGACCCTGGTGGTGGTAGTGGACCCTGGTGGTGGTAGTGGACCCTGGTGGTGGTAGTGGACCCTGGTGGTGGTAATGGACCCTGGTGGTGGTAGTGGACCCTGGTGGTGGTAGTGGACCCTGGTGGTGGTAGTGGACCCTGGTGGTGGTAGTGGACCCTGGTGGTGGTAGTGGACCCTGGTGGTGGTAGTGGACCCTGGTGGTGGTAGTGGACCCTGGTGGTGGTAGTGGACCCTGGTGGTGGTAGTGGACCCTGGTGGTGGTAGTGGACCCTGGTGGTGGTAGTGGACCCTGGTGGTGGTAGTGGACCCTGGTGGTGGTAGTGGACCCTGGTGGTGGTAGTGGACCCTGGTGGTGGTAGTGGACCCTGGTGGTGGTAGTGGACGCTGGTGGTGGTAGTGGACTCTGGTGATGGTAGTGGACGCTGTTGGTGGTAGTGGACACTGGTATCCACTGACCAGTGGATACCACCATCCCAGGTACTAACCAGGTGCATACCAGGTACTAACCTCCCTTCACTCTCTTTCCCCTTATCCCCCCCATTCTTCCCACTGTTGTCCCTATCCCCCGTCTTACCCACTCCCCCTCTTCATCCCCCCCCCTGTGACCCCCTCCTCCCCCCCGTCCCCACCTGGCGGGGGTCAGCGACCCCTGGAGGAGGGGTAGGAAGGGCTTGCGTGAGCTGGCCGGTCGTTAACGCAGTCATTTGTAATTGTCAAATATGAATCATTCTGTTATCTGTATTATTAAATTACAAGTTGGTATCATTTTCCATCATCTTTCAGAATGTAAAAGTTTTGGGACTTTGAAATGATTGCCGAGTATTCCGTCCCTTCAGGTGATTAGTGTAGATGGGATAGGTGTTAACTACCAGTGTGGAGCAGGTAACCCGCTGGACTTGTTCGCTGGTAACTATCCTCGGGGAATGGTCGTTCAAGGGGCGGCCGACCGGCAATAGACGCTGTCATCATCGTTAAGTAACTCTCGAGACAAAACTGGTGTTTTCTCATATATATAAGTTAACCTTTACGACAGTTGCTCCTAGTGGGAATCTCCATTTTAAAATAAATAAGATGACTCTTGATGATAATTTAACGTCTCCAACTCCATCAAAAACAATTAACGCAAGAATTACTAAAATAAAGAAAATTAGTAAAGCAGAAACACATTACTAGAAATGCAAATGAATGAATGTATAATTACTCCAATTATACAACATGTAGCGAATTGAGACAAATGTTCAAGAAAGGTAAAAGACGCTAATTACCTTAACGGTCACTCGAAGATGAAATTGACGTAGAGTCGTTAGCCGCTGTTGAGCTAAACGCCCATATCAGCCTCTATAAGGTCACTACCGTCACTTAATAGTTCTTACTCACCAACAAGAATATTTGGAGCCAGATTCACGAAGCAGTTACGCATGTACTTACGACCGTGTTCATCTTGCCTCAATCTTTGACGGCTTTGGTTACATTTATTAAACAGTTTACAAGCATGAAAACTTCCCAATCACCTGTTGTTATTGTTATAAACAGCCTCCTGGTGCTTCGGAGCTCATTAACTGTTTGATAATTGTAAACAAAGCCGCCAAAAAATGAGAAAAGATGAACAGGTTCGTAAGTGCTTGCGTAACTGCTTCGTGAATCTGGCCCTTGGTCCCGAAGACAGTTAAGAACTTAAGAAACAACACAGTATATATGTTTACACAAATACGCGAGTATATTACCTCTCCTGGTGTATGTATATGTGTGTTTATATATGTAAATTACAAATACTTATTCCAAAAATACAAATAAAAACACAACAGTGCTGAGAATTTATACAAAATCACTCAAAAGAAAATATATGAAGATTGTAAATCGACATTTAAAAGTTGAAACTCAAATAACGCGAAAAATAACTAACGTACTAACTAAAATAACTAACGTTCCTATGACTAGTAACCACCAAACAACATTTTTTAAGAGGTGTCGCTCTTCCTGACATGTTGGGCACCTACCCAACAGCAATCACAGTGGTTTGAGGCGTGTGCTTGGGCACCCCCGTTCTCCCGTGGGTTCCCAACGTCACTAGATTGATATATTAAATTGCCCGAACCAAACCTATTTGACACACGACCTACAAACGAAACTTTACGTCAATTTAAGTACATCAGTTTTTAGCCGTAGGGAAATTATACGTCAAAATACGAAGTACTATTCGGGAAAACGGGTTGGCTTGGGAGTACCCATGTGGTGCAGGTTCAAATCCACCGCATAACTCCCATTGATTCATCTCACTGATTCATCTCTGATTCTATGACTGATTTCTTAGTGTACAGTGCAAGTCAAAGGCCACCAACCTTCCTACCACGTACTCACCTAATTGTGCTTGCGGGGGTTGAGCTCTGGCTCTTTGGTCCCGCCTCTCAACCGTCAATCAACAGGTGTACAGGTTCCTGAGCCTACTGGGCTCAATCATATCTACAATCTTCACAGGTACAGTCTATGCACGTGGTGCTATAGACTGTACCATCAAGACGACCATTAAATGGTCGTCTGTAGAACAATCACCAAAGCAAGAATCAAACACCATTGTCACGATTCACATAATGGAACTGGGCAGAAATGTGTCAACAGGTTTATCTCTCACATGAGAATCATTTCACACCTAAATGAGGAAGGATTATCCGTCTACCCAAGACTAGTGATTACAGTCGGGCTCCTTGTGGGTGGGAATGATTGCTCGGTGGATTGCATGCCTCTACTGGGTGATTGGTCAGGGGTGGCATGATGGGTGATTGATTGATGTGTAGGTGAAGTGGGTGATTGGTTGGTGAGGTGTAGGTGAAGTGGGAGGTTGGTTGGTGAGGTGTAGGTGAAGTGGGAGGTTGATTGGTGTGGTGTAGGTGAAGTGGGTGATTGGTTGGTGAGGTGTAGGTGAAGTGGGAGGTTGGTTGGTGAGGTGTAGGTGAAGTGGGAGGTTGTTGGTGTGGTGTAGGTGAAGTGGGAGGGTGGTTGGTGTGGTGTAGGTGAAGTGGGAGGTTGGTTGGTGTGGTGTAGGTGAAGTGGTTGGTTGGTTGGTGTGGTGTAGGTGAAGTAGTTGGTTGGTTGGTGAGGTGTAGGTGAAGTGGTTGGTTGGTTGGTGAGGTGTAGGTGAAGTGGTTGGTTGGTTGGTGAGGTGTATGTGAAGTGGTTGGTTGGTTGGTGAGGTGTAGGTGAAGTGGGAGGTTGGTTGGTGTGGTGTAGGTGAAGTGGGTGGTTGTTGGTGTGGTGTAGGTGAAGTGGGAGGGTGGTTGGTGAGGTGTAGGTGAAGTGGGAGGTTGGTTGGTGTGGTGTAGGTGAAGTGGGAGGGTGGTTGGTGTGGTGTAGGTGAAGTGGGTGATTGGTTGGTGAGGTGTAGGTGAAGTGGGAGGTTGGTTGGTGAGGTGTAGGTGAAGTGGGTGGTTGTTGGTGTGGTGTAGGTGAAGTGGGAGGGTGGTTGGTGAGGTGTAGGTGAAGTGGGAGGTTGGTTGGTGTGGTGTAGGTGAAGTGGGAGGGTGGTTGGTGTGGTGTAGGTGAAGTGGGAGGTTGGTTGGTGTGGTGTAGGTGAAGTGGGAGGGTGGTTGGTGTGGTGTTGGTGAAGTGGGTGGTTGGTTGGTGAGGTGTAGGTGAAGTGGGAGGGTGGTTGGTGTGGTGTAGGTGAAGTGGGTGGTTGGTTGGTGAGGTGTAGGTGAAGTGGTTGGTTGGTTGGTGTGGTGTAGGTGAAGTGGGAGGTTGGTTGGTGTGGTGTAGGTGAAGTGGGAGGTTGTTGGTGTGGTGTAGGTGAAGTGGGAGGTTGGTTGGTGAGGTGTAGGTGAAGTGGTTGGTTGGTTGGTGTGGTGTAGGTGAAGTGGGAGGTTGGTTGGTGTGGTGTAGGTGAAGTGGGAGGTTGTTGGTGTGGTGTAGGTGAAGTGGGAGGTTGTTGGTGTGGTGTAGGTGAAGTGGGAGGTTGTTGGTGTGGTGTAGGTGAAGTGGGAGGTTGGTTGGTGAGGTGTAGGTGAAGTGGGAGGTTGGTTGGTGAGGTGTAGGTGAAGTGGGAGGTTGGTTGGTGAGGTGTAGGTGAAGTGGGAGGTTGGTTGGTGAGGTGTAGGTGAAGTGGGAGGTTGGTTGGTGAGGTGTAGGTGAAGTGGGAGGTTGGTTGGTGAGGTGTAGGTGCTCTGACAAAGTGGAAATAAAGTATTTATTGGATAATAAATGTAGAGCATATTTCCGCGCCGTGGGAAGAGCCTACTTTCAAAATAGTAATAGAAAGTCTCCCAATGAAAAAGGCTGCCTATGATCCGACAATCCTAAGGCGCATAATAGAGAAGCAAATGAGCAGCATAGCAGTAGCAGGAGCCACCCACATCTTCACAGACGGATCGGTGGACACAGAATATGAGAGTGCTGGCGCTGCTCTTTGCACGACCAGCGTTCAGGCATATTGGAGACTGGGAGGACTAGTATCATCAACCCAAACTGAGCTGTTTGCCATACAACAGGCATTCGCATATGTGATTGCACAAAACACTCAAAATGCAATCATACACGCAGACTCAAAAGCTGCACTTCAAATACTAGGACAAAAACAGTGGAAAGATAATGTGGAAATAATTACCACCATTTTGTATCTTGGAACAGTCGCTAAAGGCAAAGGACTCAACATAACTTTAAACTGGGTCCCATCCCATATTGGAATCCCATTAAATGAAAAAGCTGATGAAATTGCTAAATTGGCAACTCGTCATCCAGTGATACATAAAACAATTCAACCCAGCCTAGAGAACAACCCAGCCTAGAGAACATAAAAAACATCATCACCAAAAAACTCTCACATCTCAACAAAGCCGACCTACACCAGAGAATAGCTGAAGGTTCGCCATCTGCAACATGGTATCTTCAGGCCACCAAATTAGAAAGATTAAATATCCCAAAAGGAATCCACAGGGAAATAGCAGTTAGGTTATATAGACTACGTCTAGGTTACAGATGCAACTGGGAGATTGGTGAACCCCGACAGAGAGAGTGCATCTTCTGCCAAACTGTTACAGAAAAGCCATTACTTCACTATCTTCTGGAATGTGAAGCAACCAATGACCTTAGAAGAGCTTTAAGAGTTCCTGAATCATGCAGTGACCACCCTGAAGCCATCAACACAGCCACTCTCCTGGTCAACAAAGGTGTCCAGCAGCTGGAGACCCTCATAAAGACTGTGAAGCAGTATCCTCCCCCGCGATAACAGCTTGATGGTTAAATGCAACCTCAGAATACTGAGAAAAAAAAAATTGTACCATTTACGGGCTATTCATGCCCGTGCCACGTCTTGGGTGGCTTAATCTTTATCAATCAATCATTAGAGCATCTTGGCCAAACAGGCAAAATTAGTCACAGTGTTTGTAGATAATTTTAGTCGAATAACGTGGACTAACAATAGAAATACTGAAGCAGAAGATTTTTATAGAATTAGTTGACTATTGCTTCCCATAAGCAACATATCAAGGAGACAACAGAGGAAAAATAGTATTTTAAACAGACAATTATAACATTGCAAGAAGAAGTGAGCAACAGCAAATCATAAGAAAATCAGATTTAACATAGCATAGAATAATTGTGTAAGAGAAGACTACTACAACGCCAGATTTCCAAAAAAGCAGATTTTCAGGGATAAGAAAGTTTCCTGGGGACGGACAGGAAGGACAGGCTTAAGCATGGGAGTTACCATGGTACCTCTCATACCATCCTGGGTGAAGGTATGGGAGGTACCATGGTACCTCTCATACCATCCTGGGTGAAGGTATGGGAGTTACCACGGTACCTCTCATACCATCCTGGGTGAAGGTATGGGAGGTACCATGGTACCTCTCATACCATCCTGGGTGAAGGTATGGGAGTTACCACGGTACCTCTCATACCATCCTGGGTGAAGGTATGGGAGTTACCACGGTACCTTCTCATACCATCCTGGGTGAAGGTATGGGAGGTACCATGGTACCTCTCATACCATCCTGGGTGAAGGTATGGGAGTTACCACGGTACCTCTCATACCATCCTGGGTGAAGGTATGGGAGTTACCATGGTACCTCTCATACCATCCTGGGTGAAGGTATGGGAGTTACCACGGTACCTCTCATACCATCCTGGGTGAAGGTATGGGAGTTACCATGGTACCTCTCATACCATCCTGGGTGAAGGTATGGGAGTTACCACGGTACCTCTCATACCATCCTGGGTGAAGGTATGGGAGTTACCACGGTACCTCTCATACCATCCTGGGTGAAGGTATGGGAGTTACCACGGTACCTCTCATACCATCCTGGGTGAAGGTATGGGAGTTACCACGGTACCTCTCATACCATCCTGGGTGAAGGTATGGGAGTTACCACGGTACCTCTCATACCATCCTGGGTGAAGGTATGGGAGTTACCACGGTACCTCTCATACCATCCTGGGTGAAGGTATGGGAGTTACCACGGTACCTCTCATACCATCCTGGGTGAAGGTATGGGAGTTACCACGGTACCTCTCATACCATCCTGGGTGAAGGTATGGGAGTTACCACGGTACCTCTCATACCATCCTGGGTGAAGGTATGGGAGTTACCATGGTACCTCTCATACCATCCTGGGTGAAGGTATGGGAGTTACCACGGTACCTCTCATACCATCCTGGGTGAAGGTATGGGAGTTACCATGGTACCTCTCATACCATCCTGGGTGAAGGTATGGGAGGTACCCCACAGTATGGTGTATTATGGTATAACATAGAAGTGATGGTACCCGTCACTTCTGGGTACCCGGTACTCATAGTAGTGAGTAATAATAGGTTGCACTCAGATACAATATACAACATATTTACAAACATTCATAGTAAACCCCAGGAAGGCAGTACTGTAAACTTATTCATTGATATGGTTAACAATGACCTCAATGGATAGCCATTTAATAGACATACCATGTCTACAGCAAGTTTAGGCTATAGACATTAAATAAATGAGTTTGGGTGGATATAAACGGAAGCTGTCTCGTATGGGCCAATAGGCCTTCTGCAGTTTCATTATATTCTTATTTTCTTGTAATATTCTTATTAAGGTGTTTTAAATGCTGTTCTAATACAGTGATTAAATAACATGGCTGAATAACATGGCAAGGCCCTTATCAAGCTAGATTTCAAAAATGCCTTCAATTTGGTGCGGAGGGATGCTGTACTCCGTGCGGTTCATAGTCATTTCCCTTCCCTCTACCCTTTTGTACATTCATGCTACAGTATGGATCTTAAGCTACTTTTTGGCGAACATGAAATTGACTCGCGAGAAGGCGTCCAACAGGGTGACCCCCTCGCTCCTCTCCTTTTCTGCTTAGTCATCAAACAAGTCACAGAGGTCCTGTCCAGCGAGCTTACATCTGGTTCTTGGATGATGGTACCCTAGCTGGTTCCCAAGACTCCCTCCTGGAGGACATCAGAAAAATCCAGGAGCAAGGTGCAGTTTTAGGCCTCACCCTGATCCCTTCTAAATGTGAAATAATATGTTCCAACCAGGGTATCGTAGAGAGAATAGAGGGTCTTCTGCCAAATATCCATAAAACTAAACCTGAAGACAGCACACTCCTAGGAGCTCCCCTGGGGTTGAAAGCCATCGATGAGGTCCTTGATAAGAAAATCGCCGACCTTAAGAGGATGGATGGGAGGATTGAGGATATTGATGCTCATGATGCACTCTACCTCATCACCAGATGTCTGTCCCTCCCCAGGTTAACCTACTTTCTGAGGTGTTCACCATCTTACAGTAGCCAAAAACTAAGTGAGTATGACCGGTTACTGAAATCAATGCTAGAAAAAGCCCTTAACCTCTCTCTCGATGACCTACAGTGGAAACAAGCCTCTCTTCCCGTAAGACTTGGGGCCTCGGAGTTCGAACAGCAACGCAAATCGCTGTTCCAGCCTTCCTGTCCTCCTTATCAGCATCCGACGACCTTGTGAAGGAAATTCTACCTGCCCACTTACATCAGCTGGCAGGTGTACATGATCCCAATTTTACACGCTGTGCCACAGAGTGGGCCTCTCGTGCAGGCCAATCACCTCAACCACCATCCCCAAAATCCCACAAGCAATCCAGCTGGGATGGTCCCATTGTAGACCAAGTTGCTGCAGAGTGCCTGGGTGCTGCAACAACACAACACGACATTGCTCGCCTCACAGCAGTAGCAGCACCACATGCAGGGGATTTCCTGTTAGCAACCCCAATGTCGGCAACTGGCACGCGTCTCACACCACACGCCCTCCGAATTGCTGTGGCCCTCCGCCTTGCTGCCCCAATCCACACCAGATATAGGTGTATTTGCGGCGAGGTGGTGGCTGACAGGTACGGTCACCATGGCCTACTCTGCCAAAGCACAGGGGGATGGCACTCGAGGCACAGTGAAGTTAACGACATCATCAAGAGGAGCCTCACCACAGCTGGATGCCCAGCTGAAAGAGAGCCCCGTTACCTAACGCCCCGTAACTCTGATGCTCTTATTGGTCGCCCGGATGGTATCACAGTGAACCCCTGGAAGAATGGCAAGCAGTTGGTATGGGACTACACGTGCGTATCAACCCTGGCTAACACCTACATTAACCTCAGTGTTGCACAACCAGGTGGCGCTGCCACCCACAGGGAAGCAGCCAAATCCCGTAAGTATAGAGAACTGGATCACCACTACAATTTTGTCCCCATTGCTTCTGAGACGCTCGGCGCCTGGGGTAAAAGTGCTACCAGTTTTTTGAAGGAACTGGGTTCTAGGCTCATTGAAACAACAAGGGACCCGAGAGCTGCAAGCTTTCTTTTCCAGCGCCTCAGTGTGGCGATACAGAGGGGAAATGCACACTGCATCCAGGGTTCCTGCCCGCCATCTGAGGAGCTGGAGGAACTCGACAACCTATGACAACCATCTTTGTAACCCATATGTAACTCCTTTTTTGTAACAAAGTTCAAATAAAGTAAATATATATGTGTACATACAAAAGAATGGGGGTGGTAGGAGAAGATAATATTAATGTTCAGTGAGAAACCACAAGGTCTCCTCTGAATACTTTTTATTTTCTTCTCCGAGGCTATGGGTCCTCCACATTGGCACCAGAGGTGGTACCCTCACACTAATATATATATATATATATATATATATATATATATATATATATATATATATATATATATATATATATATATATATATATATATATATATGTATATATATATGTATATATATATATATATATATATTTATATATATATATATATACATATGCATATACACACAACTATACACATATACCAATACATACTCAATTTTCCAATTATTGGATGAAGGATTTCTGGTCAGTATTTCATCTGGGAATTCTGTGCCATCAGGGAATGGCACAGAATTCCCTAATACCATTAGGGAATTATATTAGAATACTGAGGCTTTTAAGCTGGGGATGGGTGGAGGGAGATGGGGGGGTTGGTGGGGAAAGGGGGGGGGCTCTCTGGTAATGATGGGAGGGTGAGATAAAAGTGGGGGGTGAGGGGGGGGGGGGTTGTTGGGAAGGGGAGGAAGCAGCGCACATTTCCGGTGGGCTGGGAAATGGGAAAAGATGTTAGGGGATGGGGAAATAGGGAAAGATGTTAGATAAATCACCAACTAAGGCTTGGTTAGAGACCGGGCCGCGGGGACGTTGATCTTTGGAACCAACGCAAGGTAACCGCAAGGCAACCGCAAGATAACCGCAAAGTCCAGGATGGACCAAAATGTTATCATGTAGATGTGGGTTGGGATAAATAGATCGCCGTGAATTAAATCTATTACGTTACAAACTGTTTAATTTATAAATACAAAATTATCTTCCTTGAGTCTCCTATGTAACTTTAAAATAAATCATCCCCAAAAATTATAATAGAGCAGCGTCTTAGAATAGATCTTAAACTGCCGAAATATAGACAACAATAATGTTTCCGGGTGTCGCCATCTAGCGAGGGGTAAAATAACATGAGCGTCAGTCAGCTGATGCGAGAACAACAGTGATCAGCTGATGCGACAACAACAGTGATCAGCTGATGCACAACAACAGTGATCAGCTGATGCGACAACAACAGTGATCAGCTGATGCGAGAACAACAGTGATCAGCTGATGCGACAACAACAGTGATCAGCTGATGCGACCAACGCTCACGTTCTGGTAATGGCTCGGTAAGCTCCGGATTGGACGAGGATTTTGCACTTGTGAACGGTATTTTGATGGTGGAAGTGCCAGGAGAAGGGTGGTGGGAGGAGGGGGGGGAGTGTAAGATGGTGGTGATTACAGTGTTGTAGGTTGGTGGTAGTGGTGGTGGTAGTGGTGGTGATAGTGGCAATAAAAGCCACTAGCTACCAACACCATTCTCTGCTTTCAACATCACCCCCTCCCCACAAACACAGGCATTTCCAGCCAATCCCACACACACACACACACACACACACACACACACACACACACACACACACACACACACACACACACACACACACACACACACGACTGGTGGCCACACTTGGGCCAAGAGATGGATCGCGGTACAATAGATGGCGACGAGAGCGTGACTAGTACACACTGTGGTGATTGGACCTACTTATGTTGTGTGGCGCCGCTGTGTGGTTGTTTGGGTGAGGTGGTGTGTTTGGTTGAGTGTGTTTTGATGAGTGTGGTAGGGTGATTCTGTGTGTTTTGGTGAGTGTGTGCGTGTGTGTGTGTGTGTGTGTGTGTCCGGAGGAGTGTGTATTTTGGTGAGTTTCTTTCTGTGCTTGGATGAGTGTGTGTGTCTGTATTTTGGTGAGTTTTGTGTTTCGTGAGTTTGTATGCTTGAATAAGTGTGTTTTAGTGAGTTTGTGCATTTCGACAGGTGTTTTTTTTGTTTGGATGAGCTTGGGATTCGGTGAGTGTGTGTTTTTAGTGAGTGTGTGTCTGAATGAGTGTGTGTTTTAGTATGTTTGGGTAAGTGTGTTTTGGGGAGTTTGTAGATGTCTCTGAATTTTATGTCTGATTTTATTTTCTTGTTTGATCTTATGTCTTGTTTGGTGAGTGTTTTTTGCTTTGATGTTTTTGTGTGTGCATTTTGTCTGTGTGTACTCATGTGTACTCGCCTGTTTGTGTTTGCAGGATCGAGCTTTATTAGCTCTTGGACCCCGCCTTAATTTCTAACCCGATTGTCTAATGCAATGACTTCTGGTCTATTTTCCTATCATACTTACTGTTAAAATTATGAATGTAGTTTGTATCTACAACCTGCTACTTAAGTTCATTCCATGTCCCACTATTCTTACACTAAAAAGCAAATTTGCTAACTTCTGGCTTTTCAAACGGCATCAGGTCTAGTTCTTTCAGTCTTGCTTCATATCCCAATCCCTAATCGTGGTGGCTTTTTCTACATATATTTAAGTGCTTATGTAATAGTTTATTATAATAATAACACAAGATTATTATTGTTATGTACAACCTCGTAGTGCCTCCCACTTCATGAACTGTTTAATATATGTAAACAAAGCCGCCATGATTGAGAAAAGATGTACAGGTTTCGTTTATTAAAAGTGGATCGTGGCCCTGGGGACAAGGAGAGCAGGTGCAGACGTGTTAATAGTGAGGAACTACCAGGGGCAATTAGTCGTGGGTATATCTTAAATGACATCAATGAAGCGCTTAACTTTCACTTGCGCTCATCTTTAAGCGCTCAAGCGTAACACTGGTGATTGGTTGCACCATGTTGTCGCCCTCGTCGATCTGTTATATGATGGCGGTGATCTTTGATGGTCTAGTACAGTTTACCTGGGTACAGCTGTTGACCACACCCTAACATCGTTATATATATATATATATATATATATATATATATATATATATATATATATATATATATATATATATATATATATATAGTGTTTATATTTATGTAAAAAATAAATTTTTATCTCCACAAGAACTAATATATATCATAATAATATAAAATAAGCAGAGCGTTTCAAAGTTTCAAAGCTTTCTCACGCTTTGAAACTGTAACAAAAAATATAAAACTGTTTCACCTATTCAGACCCGCACGAACCCCAAGCCTAACCTATTGAGGCTTATGCATCACAAAACCTCAATATTATGGTGTATTAATTTGTTCCTAATACATTTTTTTTTTAAATAGATTAGTTTATTCCGTATAAAAAACATATATGCAACGCATTAGATGAGAGAACAGGGAATATACCCCCACTCTTGTAGACTAG